>PVJL010000118.1:440000-593516 GCA_004026885.1 Lyroderma lyra
TGGACATTTTGGCCTCTTCCTCAAACTCCTGCCCAGACAGGGATGTGCAGTATGATCTTGGGCAAGTCAGTTCATTTTTCTTAGCTATAGTTTCTTCTTACTTATGTAGTAGGCTTAGGAATGTCTTTCTTATTAAGAAAATCCATGTGAAAGTTTGTAGTCAGTACTTAATAAGTGAACTTTTGTCCATTTACCCAACATGCATTTATTGAGTACTTATGTTTTTAGGTCCTATCATAGCCTTAAGTCTTATAGAGGATATTTTATGATTCATTACCAGGAGTGCTATAAAAATAACAATAATAATGTTGAAGAGATCATTGTCGGCCTTCAGTAGTTGTTGCTATGTGTTAGGCCCTTTTATAAACATGTTGATAATGTATTAACTAATTTAATCCTCACAGCAGTCCTATGAGATAGACACTGTTATTTTCTCCACCATACAGATGAAGAAATTTAGGTTCAAAGAGCTAAATGACTAACCCAGGATTGCACAACTAGAAAATGGCAGAACCTGCGTTAGAACAGAGGTGGTCTGACTTAGAATTCATGTCTTAACCACAGTGCTATTCTTCCTCCCTCAGAATACACAGAATTATGAATAGATAGAAGAAGGGCTAACATTCTGTCTAGGTAGTGATAGCAGGATTCACAAAGAAGGTGACATTTGAATTGGGTCTTGAAGGACAAGCTGAAGCTTGTTATTGCAGAGTGGTCTGTCAGGGGCTGGGGAGAATGGACTCAAGGATAAAGAGGAGTGTTGCAGAACCTCTTTGTGGCTTTAGAGGGAGGGGAGTAAATGGGCAAGAGGTAAGCCATGGTGCTAGGAGACAAGCCCCCTAGAGTATGGATGTGGAGAGGAGGGTATCTGGCTTTCTCTCTAGAGAATTCTGGGAACCACTGTGAGGTTTAAATAAGTTCTCAGTCCTAAAGAAGGAACAGAGAGTATCCTGAGCACTCAGTCTAACATGTATCAATTCCTTGTCAAAGATATCAGAGGAGGAGATCGAAAGGATCATGTCTGGGCAGGAATTTGAGGAAGAGGCCAATCACTGGAGCAACCATGGTGACAGCGACCACAGCTCCCCTGGGAACAGGGCTTCAGAGAGCAACCAGCCCTCACCAGGCTCCACATTGTCCTCCAGGTGAGCTTCAAGGCAAACCCAGCATCATCTGTGGATCACCCAGAGAGTGGACCCATAGGAACCGTCTGGGCTGGGTATTCCTGCCAAGTCTGTCTCAACCATTGTACTGTTGCTCCTTCAGTCTTGGTATAAGGCCCAGGATGATGCAAAGCAGCATTTGACAACCCTTTTTTTTGCTCAAGACCTTGAAAATGACAGCAATCTCTTCCGCACACTGATGAAGTGCTGCAACTGCTATCCGTGCCCATACATTTTTCACCCAACAGAATAACACATTAAATGTAGCTCTTCTCTCTCATTTACTTTATTACAGAAATAAAACAAGCTGTATCTACAATAGTAAATTAAGTTATAATTTCTCTGCCTCAAAAGAGTGAAGATTTTCATTTTATAAATTTTAAGAAATAGTGAAAACTTTTTAACCTAGTCAAATCTGGTGTTATCATAGAATACCAGTTTGGAGACTCTTGGTTCAAGAATGGTATTGTAGGTTAGTTGTTAGGCATGAAATACAGCCGTCATCTACTAGGGAAGGCTTTCTTTCCCCAGAAATACTTCTTACAGGAAAGGGATCGACAAACTCTCTACAAAGAATAGATAGTAAATATTTTAGGGTTCGCAGGTCAACAGTCTACATCTCAACTACTCAACTGTGCCATCATGTTGTGAGAGCAGCCAGAGATGATATGTAAAGGAATGAGTGTGGCTGTGTTCCAGTAAAATTTCATTTACCAACCAAGCCATGGGCCATGGTTTGCTGACCTCTGTTACGGAGATGCATCTAGGTAAAGCTGTTGGATTTTTTTTTTTTTAATAAGTTGACAGTGTGGCTAGATTTCTCCTAAAAAAAGAGGGAAGGAAGATGAGAATCTGCCTTTCTCTTCATATTCCATTGTAACCCATATTCATATAGTTGTTCCTTAGTTCTTTCTTTTGAATTTTTAGGGAGTTGTTGCCACATGACAGGTTTCTTTCTAGGTGCTGGATTTGTTTTGTGCAAGGCACTTGGCCTTTCTTTGCCTTAGTTTTCCTACCAGTAAAACACAAGCCACCTCCCCCACCAAACAAAACAACACCCCGCTTTGTCATCATAGTCTATGAGTATCCATTAAAAACTCACCAAATTTGGCACCTGTATGAAGAATTCATTTAGCCCATATTCATTGTCTACCAGGTACTGGGTGTCCAATGATGAGCCACACATACACTTGCACAGAATCCCTATCTAATAGGAGAGAGATGCATATAACCTTTATGTCCCTGGCTTGATGAAGACGGACTGCATGGCTAAAGAACACCTGAGCCACCTTCTGGCTCATTGCCTTTGAGTAGGCAGTAGATATGCTGTGGTTCTGCCTTACTTGAGACTTTTCTTTCCAGTAGGTCTGTGGAACTAAATGGATTCATGGCATTCAGGGAGCAGTACATGGGGATGTCTGTGCCTCCACACTATCAATACATACCGCACCTTTTTAGTTATTCTGCCCACTCGCCACTTCTGCCCCCACAAGCTCGCAGCCTGGATCCCCAGTCATACAGTCTGATTCACCAGCTCGTGTCAGCTGAGGACCTGGAGCCATTGGGCACGCCCATGTTGATCGAAGATGGGTGAGTTCTACCCTATAGCCCTTGCAGCTTCAAAATGTTCTCTACCCAACACCCACCTTCATCCCTGGTGACTGTACCCCGGGCTTCAGAATGCATTAGGGATAATGAGTGAGGACTCAGCATCAGAGAACAAATCTATGCTTGTCTTTGAAGTTCAGTGGTCCCTCATTTTTCTCTTGAGCATCTTTTCTCATAAGAGTTGCAGCTCTTTATCAATCCCTATGGAATTGGTAGTAAAGAGCTTTTTGTTTTGCTTGGGCTTAGGTAAGCCAGGCCCTGGGATGGGTCTGAGCGCTTCTGAACCAAAGATGAGCTATAATTCTGGGAATAGTCATACATCAAGTCTAGGCTCCTTAACAAGTCACTCAGGGCACAACTAGTTGTGGCCTGTCTGCATCTCTACCCGACGTACCTATGGGTGGCCTATGCCATGTGCTTTGTGTGCAGGCCTGGGTTGGTGGAAGGGAATACTCTTGCAATTCCCTATCAGCTCTGTCCGAGTAGATGGTTCAGCCTTTAGGTGCCCCCCACCTCCATTGCTGCACCCATTACTCGTGTGGCTTGGAGCATGGGCTGTTTTGAGTGTTCCTAAGCTTAGACACGCTGCAAAAGGTATCCAGAGATTTCTTAATCTAGTCTCTAGATTTCAAAGAAGAAATTCAAATAACTATCTACAAGAAGGCCACACAAAACCTTTGTAAATCTGGGCATGGGGTGTAGGGAAGAGTCATACCAAGGGTCCTTCAGAGCAAGAAAATGGAAACCCTCATGTCATCCATCCCACAGAGGAGATGTGCCTTGGTCCTTCCCAGGACCTTGTAAGGGCTGGGCAACTGTAGTACCAGAGCTCTCACCACCAGGGGGTGCAGTGAGAGCAGGAAAAGCTTCTGAAGGTGTGTTCTCTTTTAGCCATTTGACCCCAGGCTCATTTTTCTGCCAGTCTCTGTAGTGGGCATCAGAGCCCTCATTGCCAAAATTAGTGCAGGAGTGACTTGGAATTTTCTCTAACACGTGAAACATTAGTGGACACAAACATTAAAAGTCATACTCCTGATAATTGCACAAATTTCTAAACCTCCTTTTCCTTCAGCAACCTTTTCTCACCAAATCCACTTTGCTGCCAACCCCAGTCCTGCCCCTTTATCATTAGACTAAATTGGAGCGGGAAAGTCATTGTCAAGGACAAGAAGCCCCTGCCTAAGACACTTCGTGTCCTTAGGCGTACCCTCTCCCTGTGCCCCCCACCCATCCTCACCCTCTGGCTGCTGGGAGTGACTTTCCCTTGTCCCCAACCTTCAGGTACGCTGTGACCCAGGCGGAGCTGTTTGCCTTGCTTTGCCGCCTGGCTGATGAGCTGCTCTTTAGGCAGATTGCCTGGATCAAGAAACTGCCTTTCTTCTGCGAGCTCTCAATCAAGGATTACACATGCCTCCTGAGCTCTACGTGGCAGGAATTGATCCTGTTGTCCTCCCTCACTGTTTACAGCAAGCAGATCTTTGGGGAGCTGGCTGATGTCACCGCCAAGTACTCACCCTCGGATGAAGAACTACACAGGTGAGGACTGCTGGCTGGGGAGTTCCCAAACAACCAAACCATTGTCATCTCTGCATGGTGGTAGAGTTGCCTGGCATTCTAAAAGATGGGCATTAAAGCCACACAGGGTTGGATTTGAATCACCAACTACCTTTGTAACCTCGGACAAATCTCTAATCCTCGGGTTCTGAATTTATAAAATGGGATAATAACAATACAGATAGCAGATGGGGTAATAACAAACTTCCCAACAAGAATACTGTGCAGAGTGCTAAGCTGTTATTTTTATCATATGCGGATCATTAAGGTAAGATAACGTACCTGGGAAAAACAAAAACCTAAACTTCAGCTGTAAGGTGACAGGCTCTCAGCCATGGAGTACAATCTGAGAACAAGTCCTAGGAGTCACTGTAGGACCTACCCACTGTGTGCCAGGCACTGGGCTCAGTATTTTATACGATTGTCTCGTTTCTCACAGTCTCCAGCTTTGTAGCTATGGTTATGCCTATTTTATAAATGAGAAAACTAAGGTTTACAGAAGCCTGCCTGACTGCAAATGTAGGCCCTTTGACTGCATCTCAGATGCAATGAGATGGCGAGAGCATGAGACTAAGAGACGGTTGTTCTCCTTGATGTGTGTTCTGGCATAGAATCCCATCCCAGCTGGCCAGCGCTTTTCTAACTTCCCTATGTAGAGCAGGACTTTTACTCACTCACTTTGGAGACCTAGAGCACACTATGACACCCTCAAATAAGGACAAGTGATCTGTTGATAGGACTTCTGATTTATTAATGTATCCATGTGAAAAATAAAGCTTATAACACATTTAAATAGACAGTTCAATAATTCACCTTTATTGAGCAGTTTAAAATAATGGAAGTCATGGGACTCCAGAGCACCAAGAAGTGGGGAAACAAAGGGTATCCCTATCAATGAAAACTGGAGAGGGTGAGGTACCAGCCCCCACACTTATGTACTCAGGACTGGGGTGCATCTCCCTCTGGCACCCAATCACATGAAGTTAGGCTGGAAGTAAAGCTCCAAGACCTTCAAGGGCGCTGTGCTCAGCTAAGGAGGGAGGAGTCTGTGAGTTGACTTTCTCCCCTGGTTTTCTAATGTTTCCTTTTAATGATGCTTACTGGCTTCAGGGTAATCTATAAATGGCAGAGTTTTGAACCCAGCTGACACTTCGTTCTGTAAACAGAGCTATCTGATTTTGCAAATGACCTAACCCCTTTTTGTGAGCTTCTAATTCCTTGTTTCCATCAAATTCCTATGTCCTGCTCTGTAACTCTGGTCTGACTGACTATTTGGATAGCAGTCAGCCTGCTCTCATACTGTCAGTGTCTGCTTAGCTGGCTCAGCAAGCCCAGCTTCCCTGTTTGCCTGGAATCCACCAGTGCAGCCTTGAACTGCCTACAAAGTCAGCCTGTGGGCTCCCCTCTCAGCAGTGTGTGGGATTCCCCTGGCCTTCTCTAAGTAGGCAGGAGCCACTGGTACCTCAGGGTTGCTCTGTGATTTTGAGCTCTTACGGGACCCCATCCCACTGTATCTAATCCCTTGCACCCAGGAAGTGAGGTAGGGGGTGGTAAAAGCTGAATTAGTAAGGGACTTTTTTATTTCCTAGGAAAGCTCCTTTCCAAGGAGGATCTAGAGCTGCATTGTCCAATATAGTAGCCTAGCCACTATAGGCTACTATAGTGGCTTTATAAGTTTAACTTAATTAAAATTAAATAAAAGTTCCTCATTTGCACTAGCCACATTTCACATCCTTGGTAGCCACATGTGGCTAATGGCTCCTATTAATATATTGGACATTGCAGATACAGAACATTTCCATTATTGCAGAAAGGTCTGTTGAACAGTGCTGTCTTGAACACATACTGCTGCTGAGCTCTCAAGTGGGTTTGAGGATAAGAGATAGATTTTTTTGTTAGGACTCTTATTCCTATCTGTGGAAGCCTTCAATGGAAAAAATGCGAGTTAAACTTCAACAGGTTAGTTCTGATCCCATGCCTATTTACTGAGCACCTACTGTGTGTTCTAGGGGCAGGGGTGTTGGGGTTACAGATGATGCAGACATGGTTTCTGACTCTGAGATGAGAGTCCCTGTTCTTTGTTTCGAGATTGGGAGGCAAATAGCAACAGGTACAGTCTAGGGTGATATTGGTGGGGAGATGTGCTAGCATAATCAAGGAGTTCTTGCCAGAGAAGAAAGTCCTGGAAGGTAGAGATCCTGGATGGTTGCTTTGTGCAGAGAACCAAAAGCTGTCTTGTGGGTTAGGATATGGAGAGAATGTATCTGAAAGACAGAGAAATGAGGGAAGAAATGACTGGAAAGAAAGGTACAGAATGGACAGGTCATGAAGGCGCTCACATTTTGTCTAAGAATTAAGTCACATGACATTTTTAAGTGGAATAATTACATGGTCAGATTGCATTTTAGAAAGATCCCTGTGGCTATAAGGTTCAGGATGGATTGGCGTGAACAAGGCTAGAGGATGGTGCCTGGATAGGAGGCTGTTCCATAGCCCAGGTAGAAGAAAACAAGGCCTGCACCCTAAGGCAGCAGTGACTATGGGAATAAAGGGGGCAGCACAGAGTTAAGAGATGGCAAAGAGGTGGGACTTCAGTGAGTGGGAAAGCTGGGGATGCTGCCAGGCAGGTGGGCACCAATTCTCTTAGCCAACACAGTGGAGCCTGGGAGGACAGGCTGAGAGGTGAGCCACTCTGAATTTGAATTGGGGTCTGTTGAGTCTGCGATGCATGTGGAACTGTCCCAGAGGTCAGAGGAAATGGAACGGTGAGAACCTCTGGAATTAGATTCGTCACTGCAAAGCAGTCCCCACTCTGCTGGAAACCCAGAGTGTGGAGTCTGTAATTGGCCATAGCTCTTACCTACTGTTACTCCCACTCCCCCAAAATGCCTTTACTTTTTCACAACTCTTGAATCCAAGTGAGTTCCTGCTGTCATGGAAAAGCTTTTCCCAGATGATACATGACCACCTCCTTTTCTCTTCTCAAATATTGAATCAAATTTATGGTGCCCATTTCCCTTAATCAGGCTGTTATCAGACAATGAGCCGGGTGAATTTGATTTAAAGCAGATTGTAGCACCAGCCAGCGACTGCTCCTGGCCCTAATCAAGATTCCTTCACTCTCAGGAGAGGACGCCTTACACTAGATGAACTTTAATGGGCGCTTCTACCTCATGAGCATTAGCTTCATTCCTGCCAGATTTCTGGAAATTTCCTGCCCCGTGCCACCCCCCACCCCACACCCCACCACCACCCCAGCTTCCCTGCTCAGACCCTAGCTACAAGGTTCAGGAAACACAGGCAGTCGTCTTTTAGCTGTGGTAATGAGAATGATGATAATGATGAAGCTGTTAATAATGGTACTAGCTAAGAATTATAGACTGTTTATGGTGCGAAATCCCATCTTACGTGCTTTACAAACATTATTGGTTTCGTCCTTACCACTACCCTAAGAGACTGCACTAATATTTTCCTGATCTACTGATGAGGAACATGAGGTTCAGAGAGGTGGAAACTCAAGGCTTCAAAGCTAGAAAGCAGTGGAGTTGAGATTATTACCTAGATCTTTGGGGCTCCGAAGCCCAGGCCCTTTGCCATTACCCGGTACTAAATTCTTCCACCTTTTCAAAAGTTTGACTTTCTGGAATATGTCCTGGAGCTACAGTCTTAGTTTTTATTTTGGAGTCACTGTGTGGGTACTGAGGTGGCATTTCTTCTAAGGATGTGCTCCTGTGGGTAGGTGCATTTGGATGAATGAAAAAGAGACAACTGAGCCTCTCACCCCCGTTAATGGGACATAACTTACATAGTGTCAGCTTCAATTGCTGACTGAATGGTCCAGTGGTTTGGGGGATCCTAGTAAGAATGTTTTCCTTGTCCTAGCATGCTTGTGTAGTGGGAACCTAGAAGAAGAATGGGTGTGTTTGTCCGGCTCTCTGGCTTTGAATGCTGATAATTTGTAGACAGGGAATACAGGGACGTTAGAACTGTGGAGTGGGCAGATGTGGAGGAGGCATGGCTGCAGGAGAAAGCAGGCCCATGGAACAGAGAACAATTTGTTTATCAAGGGGTGGGATGCGGGGTGTGGAGGAAAGCTTTGCAGCCAGGCTGTGGAGACTGAGTGGGGGCTGCTGGGCTAGCTGCCAGCACTAGCCCCCCCCCCGCCCCCCCCCGCCCCACCCGCCAGGGGTCTGTGATGGTAGCCTGTCCTAGGAAATTTGGAAATTTGGAAAAGAGATGAGCTCTCCCCCAAGAGAAAGGGCAGGTCTGGGGCATATGCTCAGACCGGGCACTTAGGAGTTCCTTTGTATCCCTCCAGTCAAGACTCAGCCAGGAATAGGTTTGGCACTCCTGGCTAGGGGTCTGGCTGCTAGCCACACACCTGCAGGTTCTGCAGTGCCAGAGTGAGCGCCTGGGGCAAGCCAATGCTGATTAAGAGAGAGCGTAATCTTTGCTTGCTACACTGCTTGGCCACCAGACAGATGCTGACACTGCTTGCTCCGCCTGCACCTCCCATAAAAGATGCCCTACCATCCCATCCCTGTCCCACCTCTCCAAGCAGATATGAGAGGGTATTTGCACTAAAGACCTTTTCCTCTCAAGAGCACCAATAGCCAACCACATACTGTGGTGAGTGATCTTCACACAATTTCTGCAGAGCGTTCTGTGCACCACAGCAAGCCCAACATCCACTCTGGGTGGGCCCTGGGCTGAGTAGTTGTGGGAACACAGGTCCTCTGTGGTACCATGGGGTAGCTTTTCCTGGTTACCAGTTCATAGCACGGCAGTCAGGGAGTAAACAGTGTAGTGCTGAGAAAGTGACAGACTTGGAATTAGAAAGCTTGGGCTTAAACCTTAGCCCACCATCACGTACTTACTATGTAAAGAAGCACCTCTTCTGCTTCTTTACGCCTCATATGAGGTGAAACTACTAATCTCACAGGTTATCAGGAGGGTAAGATGTAAGAATGCAGTGGGGCCACAGAAAATAACCTCTGTGAGCCTTTGTTTCCACATGTGAACAAAGAGGATTACAATGTCTACTTCGGGGATTTATTGGCAGTGCAATAACATATGTAGAATAGTTAACAAAGTGCCTGGCACGTAGCGAACACTCAACAAATGGTAGAATGGCAGATGAAGTTATTTATAGTGCTTATTCAATATAAATTTGTCAGCCAGTCTGGGAAAATATCAATAAACTTGTAAAAGCCATGGGGGCCAGGATCAGAGAGAAATAGACTGTCATTGTAGTTCAATTCAGCGTGCTGAAAGAAGCCCCAGCTTAGGTTGACAGGAAGCCCTGAGGCAGAGGGTCAGCGCTCCAATGCGAGGAGCTCCCCCTGGTGCTTCAGAGGTGCCAGTGCCTCTGGCCCCAGCCAGAGCCAGGCTCTTACCCCCAACTCCCCCAGGAAAGAAAGGTCCTGCTTGTCCAGGAAGCCAAGCCATTGCAAAAGCTTCAAAGTCAATGCAGAAAGCCACAGTATCTCCCCACGTGTTCTGAACCATCCCCAGTTAGGGCCTTCTTGCCCCTGGCACGGGGCTGCAGTACCCAAATCTGAACATAGTCACAGGATGCAGACTTGAGGTGAACATCTCTCTCTCTGACTGAGCTGCATCTAAGGCCTGTCTGGAACTCTCCTTGGCTCACAATCCAGCCCACTCCTTAGAAGGGCAGCAGCTGGGCCTGACCTCAGCTTTTATAAACTCCTGTTTCCCCATTAAGGCTTTGCCTTCTTGGTTTGGTGGTATCTCCCTACTGTGACCCCATAGTATTAGTCCCCTAGCCTGGGGCTCCTTTGCCTAAAACTCAGGCTTTCCTCAAGGAGCTTACACCTAATCCAAATAAAAGAGCATTGAGTCTTCTCTGCTAGGGGATGCCACCTTAGATAGGGGGAAAGCCAAGGCCCTACAGTTAGCCCGGGTTCCAAGTTTTAGCTCTGCCTAGCTAGATGTGTGCTTGTCAACCAGTCCCCACTATTCTTTGAAATTCAGTTTTCATCTGTACACTGGTGATGATAATCTCACCTATGGGCTGAGACAATTAAATGAGGTAATGCATGTAACATGCCCAGCACAGAGGCTGGCATGGCATGGCATGGAGGCTCAGTTCATGTTTCCCTCTCTCACAGCTGAAGTCAAGGATGCCAGTAAAAATTTTCACTGTATAACCTCAGCCCTGCTGGAAACAGTGAATCTAAATAAATACAATCAGCAGCTTGTTCTTCATTGTGGAGAAGCTCACACATAGAGTCACCATGGCAGCTGCCACTGATACTAGAGGCTGCATCTCCACAATAGCAGTATATTAATAATTCATATTTTTCCACATTTAAATCCCATACCTCATTTGGCCCTTATTACCCCAAGTGGGCAAGCTTTACTACTGTATGGAGGACGACCTCAAAGCTTATAGGGGTCAAATGACTGTACCAAGGTCTCATAGCTTTTATATAATGGAGCTGGATTTGAGCTTAGATTGGTCAACCCTACCTGACCTTGGGAAAAGCATCTTGTGTGAGCTGTCTTGGCTTCTAGATGAACCATGATCCACCTGTCCTTCGCAAATGGCTCTAGGTTCCATTTTCCCTAAGCTTAGTCTCTTTGCTACATTAGATGCCTTAAGGAGCTGTAGGAGACCTCTGTCTTTCCTTCCCTGACCTCCACTGGGGTCAGAGCCCACTGTTAACACCTGTATCTGTTCCCCAGATTCAGTGATGAAGGGATGGAGGTGATCGAGCGGCTCATTTACCTGTATCACAAGTTCCATCAGCTCAAGGTCAGCAATGAGGAGTACGCTTGCATGAAAGCAATTAACTTTTTAAATCAAGGTGAGTGGTTTGGGGGTGGGAAGAAGGGACTTTTTTATTTTTATTTTTTTGGCCAGTGAGCATTTGCCCTCAAACTGTACACAGAATCTGACACACCATGTGGATACCAATTTTGGAAGGCCTATGCTATGCTTCCTTATCATCATCCTGCCCCTTTATAGTGCAGGGCATGGTTTGGATATTTTCTTCAAACCTAAATGCCACAGTCTCTATAACTCATAGCGGAAGGAAGATGATTTGCTTTGTTTAGTTAGTTTCAATGCATTTAAACGCAGACACCAAGGACAGTACATGCGTCATTTAAAATATGTACCAAGCTTACCAGTGACTGAAGAAGAGCAGAGTGACTGATGAAACTGTTGGAGATAAGGGCTCTGCAACAGCCTGGCCGTGGTTCTGACAGCCCCTTCAGGGCAGCGTGGGGGTGCGGAAAAACTCACACTTGTATATCAGGCATGGCTTTTAATTAGAAGTGTGCTAGATGTGATTTATGTGAAGCATTACCTGCAGAGTGGTACTTGGTAACTGCTGGTAACCAGAGTATAAAGGAGAATTTGTATTCTTTCTTTTCCAAAGTAGCATATGTGAGTGCTCTGCTCTCAGAGTGGACTTGGGCTATTTTTCTGCCTGTGACATTAAAAATGCTCTGTTCCTGTATTCAGTTGCCTAGTCCAGAGATGCTGAGTCCCCTCCTCTGTGCCCAACACTGACCAAACCTCCTCCTCCTCCTGTTTCTGCACCAATTCATACATTTACCTGGTGTTCTGTGTGCCTCCCCTAGGCCAGGCCCAATAGTGAGCATTAATTAATTAAAAATAAATTAAGATCCCAGGTCCCTGGCCTCAAGAAATATCTGAGAGCTGTCTGGAAAGTATCTAGCCATGCATTATGAAAAATAGAGTCTTTTATGGCTGGATTTTTTTTCCGGACAGCCCTCATATTCTGATGGCACATGACACACAACTTGAGCTTCACATATGGGGAGATCAGTAGTAGTAACTACTTGGAAGAGAAATCTAAGCTGGGCCTCAAAGCCTGCGTAAGGTTTACATATGGAATATCTATATTCTGTATATATATAAAAAGGTGTGTGTGTGTAAAAATAAGAGAAAGAGAGATCTATATAGAAAAATAGCTGGCATGACATCCCAGGCAGAGGAGTATGAGCAGAAACACAGGAGACCATGTGTGTAAGCACGAATGTGCAGGTACCAGCAAGGTCTCTGATGTGCTCCAGCAAAGTGCAAAGATACTGTGCAAACTTAAGAAAGGTAGATTATTGAGTCCATTGTTCAGCACCTGCTGGTGCCTGTTTTGTATGAAGCCCTGTGCTGGGAGCTGTGTATGAAATTGAGAAATGTACACCCTGCCCCTCAAGGGGCTCAGTCTCCTTATTTTCCTATATAATTTTTTCCTTCTTCATCTGATTTCCCTTATCCAGAACCTTTTTCCTCTGTGTCAGAAAGAGAAAAGATCTCCTGTTGTAACATTTAATAACTTTCAATTGAAAGATGCACCTATTCAAGGTGTTGGTGATTCTCCCACATTTGAAAGCCCCTCCCATTTCCTGTGTGGTTGCCTTCACAGATATCAGAGGTCTGGCCAGTGCCTCACAGCTGGAACAGTTGAACAAGCGATATTGGTACATTTGCCAGGATTTCACTGAGTATAAATACACACATCAGCCGAACCGCTTTCCTGACCTCATGATGTGCTTACCTGAGATCCGATATATTGCAGGTAATATTCTGGGTGCTGGGCTCCCATCCCTTTCTTGTTTCTCTTAGCTGGGGAAGAGAATGAGGCAAGCAGTGTTTCAGGATGCTCCTTTCAGGCCCATCCCTGCCCTCAGCAAAGTTATATTATAACGAGAAGTTTGGGTTTTCTTTGTAGGGCAGAGCATCTAACACATCCTCAGCACCTGTGATGTACAGGGTACCCCATGGCCTTACATTCTTTAATCTCAGAGCAATCTCTGCAGGGCTGGTGGGTGGTGATTTTGTGGCTATACCACCGGTTGGGACACAGGCTCAGTTTCTCAGATTAGCTTCATTTCCTGAATTGTGTACTGTTAAAGCGTGGATTTTAGAGTATGTGAATTATATCTCAATTTTAAACATTAACTTCATAGAATTGCCTATGGGTTCTTGGGGATCATTCATTTAAAGTGATAACTTTAAAATAATTCTCAAAAACCTGTGTTTGCAGAGTTGTTTTTGTTGTCTTGAACCCCTTCTGAGCTTTCGACATTTTAATAGACTGGTAGATCCATGTAAATATAAGGAGTTCCCTGATGGTGTAGTGGCTTAAGGCTTCAGCGCTGGCGCTGTCAGCGCTGCGGCCAGGGTTCGATTCCCAGCCAGGGAGCTACCCACATACCAAAAAGCAAAAAAAAAATAAATAAATATAAAATCCTGGCTTAGTTGTTACTGCTTCCCTTCATTTGGTAAAGATTCTTATTTATAGTTATTAAGCACACACTGGGGCCAGCTCAGAAATGTGACCTCTAGACTTTGAGATTGTTCCTGTCTAATTCAGCAGTACAGTTTTGAAGGAAAAGTCGTTCAGTATGACAAAGGAGTTTTTGTTGTACTTTTTGGGCCCAGAGTAATCTAGCAGATGTGAACTGGACCTAAACTATTGGAATTTTAGAGGTGTTTTCATATTTATGTCTCAGCATTTTCAAAACTATGTTCTATCAAACAAGATAGTGATCAGGTGCTCTCTGAAATAAAGGGAATCAGGATTATTCCCCACTCTCCCCCCCGGAGCTAGCTTCTCATCCTGGCAGCATTTGGAATACCCTGGGAAGCTTTTAAAACATACCCGTGCTAGGGTTCCACCTTCAGAGATTGCGATTTAATTGGAATCGGGTGGGGCCTGGGCATCAGTATTTTCTTTAAACTTCCCAGGTGACTAAGATATTGGCAGGAAGAAGAACTACAGCCTCAACTATCACAGACATCATTAGCACATTGAAGCCTCAGAGAAGTCCTCCAAGAAAGAAACCTGTATGCCTTTTTAACCCTAAATTTCTCAATTTATTTGCCCTGTGACACCCCATCTCCTTTTTTCCTCAGTACTTTTATTACTCTGAAGAGCAACATTGTATAGAATGCTAGTTAGAGAATCTACCAGGAAAAATAAGAAAACAGGCTATAAGTTTCTCATGGTATTTTACCTCTGAGATGGCATCTAGGAATACCTCTCAGTTTCAGATTCCTCATCTGTAAAATGAGAATAAAAAGTAATATCTCAGAAATATTACGAGAATTAAATGAGATAATGCATTTAAACACCAAGCACAGAATAATATTCCCTGGATAGTAGCAGTGGTTATAGCTCGCACCATTACTAACCTCCCTAGGGCTACCCTTTATGATACTCCTGGTACTTTCCTTGCCCCAGTCACTCAAAAAGGCAACGTTCTCCCTGCACCAGCCCAAGAGGAGGCACACTTGCTCTTCCACCAGCAGCCACCACTAACTCTTCTCTTCCTACCTTATTCCCAGGAAAAATGGTGAATGTACCCTTGGAGCAGCTGCCCCTCCTCTTTAAAGTGGTGCTGCATTCCTGCAAGACAGGTGTGGGCAAAGAATGACCTGTTCCCAGGGCCCCTCTTCAGACCACCCACAAAGCCTTGGGTGGGCAGGACAGGCTCCAGAAGGAAGAGCCAGAGAGACCAACGTGGAGGCTGTGGAGCAGCATTTCCAGTTGCCTCCATGGCAAGAAGAGTGTTTGTTTGTTTGTCTGTTTTTTAAGCTCATTTTTCTATATATTTATTTCACGACAGAGTTGAATGTATGGCCTTCAACACGATGCACATGCTTTTGTGTGAATGCAGCCAATGCATTTCCTTGCAGTTTACAGAATGTGAAGATGTTTAATGTTACAGTGTTGTCATTATTTAGAGATAGTTCTTTTGTATTTTGAGGGAGGGTGGGATGGGGCTGAGATGACTATTTCCGTAATGTTGACAAAGACGACTACCTCAGTGGAAAGGGAGGGGTGTGGCCATCCCTACTTTTTCCACATGTTCTCAGCAGACTCATGCATTTGTCTGTCAGAGAGCAAACTGCCTTTTTCTAGCCACAGAATTGCCAGGTAAAAGCACACACCATAAAAGGGCAAAATGGTGTTAGGAGGTTTACTGAGCAAAGTAGGTGAGAGGCAGTGGGACAGGGCAAGAGATGAGGAGTTAAGCCATCTCTTTTCCTTGGAAAACGTGAAAGTTGAGAGAGTGGGACACAGTGACCAAATCTAACTTAGGTGTCCTTGCTCCAAACAAGTCCTCAGGAAGGAGGGTTTCTGTCCTCACACCAAATGTGCTCTGGGCCCCCCTCCCCACCACCTGAACCACCACTCTCAGCTTTGTTTTTTCTGTCACTGTCAGCTTTTCTTCCAGGCAGAGTCCTGGCAATAAGGTGATCCTTGGGACTTGCCTACCAGCTCCCTTGGGGCTCACAGCTACCTAGTTTCTCTGCGTGGATCTACCAAGGCCTACCTTCCTTAGACTCCTTGGCTCTCCCTTATAAATTTGACTTCCTATTGGCCTTCTGACGAAACAGCAGAACAAAATGTCATGCTCTGAATCCTGGTGCCCACTACGGATTTATTCTCCTTTCACCTTGCTTTCTTCAAAGGGTAGTGAGACCAAGTCCAGACTGCTAAAAAAATAAATGTTCCTCCTTTGGAGTTCTCTGTTCCTGTCCTCGTCCCATGCCATCCCACCTAAGACTGAATCCAAAACCTGCAATCTCTTTTTCAAACAGAGGGAAGAGCTGTTCATTCATCTGCTGAGCAGAATTACTACCCCTACACTCTACCTCAAGTTCTCCTAATCTCTCCAAAATGAGATCAGGTTTCCTCCAAATAGAAAGCCCAAAGGCCCAGAGTGGCCCAGCTAACCAAGACCTGGAGGGCTGGAGTCCCAAGCACCCGGAAAGGAAGTGGGGCTTTAAACTACCTCATATCCCTAAGGGCCTGGCTGCTCTCTGCAGATATGGCCTGGACCTACTCCCTTGTTCTTTCACTACCTGTCCCACCTAGTCCCAGGAAGTGTTCCTCCCCATCTTGGCTTTGGCCCATGGCCACACCACGTCTAACTTAGAATTTTTTCAGGTGCTTTTCCTTTCTCTGCCTTACTGTACACAGTTGTCCCTGCCTATACCTACATACCCTGCATAGGCAGTGCAGCAGACAGACCACTTAGAGGGGTGCATCCCTAGGTGGGCTTGTGGGGCCCATAGCACCTCCTTTTGCCTGTTTAGTCAAAGGCCATTTGCTCTCTTCCCAGCACAGCCTAGCAGACTTACCCCAGTGGGCTGCCATATCATGTGCAGACCGGGCACTCTGGGTCGAATCATAATGTTTTCTTTCCAGTAAACTGTTACAGGTACCAGCAGAATGATGACTCTGTCCCTTGATGGATCTGAAATTCAGAGTATTACTCTTCAATGCCATTTCCCCAACTGCTCTGAGAAAGAGAGGAAGGAAAGAAGAGATGTGATCCTCAGGAAAACCTATAATCAGAATGTTTTTCACATGTCAATGGGAAGATTTGTGTGTATCTGGTTATTTCTCAGTTCACAATATTTTTGTTTCCCTGAATGTTTTATTTAGCCAACTGGATCGCATTCTTTGGTGATACATAGGTCAGACTCCAAGCTGTGTTCCTCCTCGGCATGGGGTGGAGACACGTATCAGAGACCACTTCTCCAAGACAGCTCCTATGTGCAGCATCTTTCTTTGCGTAGACCGCCATCTGCCAAATTACTATTTTTTCAAATGGCTTTTCTTTTAAATTAAGCATTTTACCGGTTGTGTTTGGGTATCAAAGGAAATTGCTCTCTGATGAGACAAGAACATGTCTCTCCAATAATGCAGCATTAAACAGAGCAAGTTGTTAATTTGTGGAGTGGGGGAAAGGTTCTGCAAGTTGCCATTGTACAAATCCATTTTTACAAATGTTTGCAGCAGATTCCTCAGAACAAAGAGCCCATTCATTTCCTAGAGCCCTGCAGAATCTCTGAGCCAAGTAGCCGTGTGTTCCAAGCCGGAGCCTGACCTGTGGGCTGCTTTTAATGTCTTCTGCACCCAGTTCTTTTATGACATGGGCTTTTTTTAAACAGGGTAAAGTGAATGTGTTGCATTGCAAACTCAGGTATTACGAGGAGAAGGTAGGAGTGTAGCTAGCAGCGTGGAGACATTAGGTCAGCCACTAGATGTATTTGTGAGTTTGGTTTGAAGGACACAGAGAAAGGTTGGAGAGGGAGGTTTGGTGTGTTTGTTTTTTGCCTTTCTTCCCATACTGTTTGGTTAACAGGTAGCCTTTTTGCTAGTGGAAGAAGTTGTGCATGTGGTCTCAATTTCCTCTCTTCTGTCCTCTCTCTGATCCCCTGCCACTAACAGTACTCACTTGGAGTGAGTTTTTCCACCATAAAAATATGACCCTGAAAGCTGTGTGGTCAAGGAGAACCCTACCTCCTTGCACTGCATGGTAACATACAAGCTTTTCCCTTCCTTTCCCTTTGAATATTTTCTTGACCCAAGACAAAAAGTTTGGAATCTTGGAACTTAACCTACAACTTATGCTCTCTGGCTCCTTTGTAAGACTTTTGGGGTCTTTCACAATGTTTGGTGGTCTTGCCCCTAGTCTAGAGAAACTCCCCAGAACCTGACTCAAAGCACTCCATCTGGCTCAGAGGACACCCAGCCCCCACACCCCACCCATGACTAAAGTGGATGAACCTCTGGGGATGGAAGACAGTGGGTGGGAACCTCGGGGTCTCCATGGCATGCTGATAGTCACCTACTCCACACCAGCCTGCCTCTTACCTGCCATCCTTCTCAGGGAAGTGAGTGCCTGCCATGGCCAATATGTCACCGGGTCCTTAAAACCTTGGGTTGTCTTGAGCTGGCTGCCTAGCTCTGCTGCCCATTTCTTACCTTAGTTCATGATTCCTGAGGGAGTGGGACAGATGGAGACAGATAAGCCCAGTGTGGGCAACAGCTAATCCATGTCCAAAGTTGGCCAAAGTAAAGGAACCCTGGCCTCCCAGTAGGGCAGGAAGTTTAGCAGTGATTCCAAGTCTTTAGCTCTGGGCCCCTGGTATATGTCTTTTTTCTCTGTTGCTTTTTAAAATTTTGCAATTGTTTTAGGAAATCTAGTCTTTCAGACCAGACTTTTTATTTTCTTTATTTTTTAAAAAGTACAAAACAAAAACAAAAAACAAAAACAAAAAACTAAACAAAGAAGTCATTACTCTTACTTTCCCCAACTTGACCCAGGAGCGTCCCCCTGCACGCCCCTCTACTGTTGATCTTTCATCCCTTTTCCCTCGGCTTGAAGCATCTCTGTCCGGTGTCTGTGAAATGATGTTTTATCTGTGTCTCAGGGTGAGAAACGGCAATCATTCCACCAGGTGCTGGAGACTGGTTAGCCTTGAGGCACGGGTTTCGAGGGCCACAGCTCAGGGATGTGTATTTAATTACAGGGTCCCCAGAAACCCCTGTCTTGGCTGCCACAAGCAACAGCTTCTCTGGGCTTAGGAGACAGACCTGGACTGTTCCCTCAGAGGCAGGAGCCCCAGCGTGCGTGCTCAGTCTGGAAGCAAGCTGGGGCATCCTCTTTGGCTAGATCTGGGCTTACCTTGAGACTTGAAGACTTCTGGCTGGCCTGGGGCCCTACCTCTGCTAGCGTGTAAGATGCCCAGTCCCTCTCCCCAGTCCAGTCCCTATCTGGCCTGCTTCCGCTGGGCCTGCGGCCCACTCAGGAATCAGTCGCAGGCTCAAAGGGAAGCTGTGAATCTGGCCAGAAATTGCTCCGAGCCCAAGAAAAAAGTTGTTACTGGTGGAGGCTAGTTTTCCAAGCCCTGAAGCCAGCCCTGCCAGCCAAAGTATCATTTTTGCCCTTTGGTGACCATTATTTTCTTTCTCTGAAATGTCTTATATAAGTGATAATGTTGGTGACTCAAATTTCCATGAAAAAGAAAAAGAAAACCGAACTACCTCTTGAGTGACATCCTGGTCGATTCCTCTCTGAAAAATCCTGTGGGAAAAGAAGACCGTAGGCCCTGCTGTGTTTACATGTTTCTGTCGGGAAAGAAACCCTGCCTGCCCTAGGGTGTTGGTGTTTTGGTCTGTGTTGCCATCTCAGGCCAGTGATAGGGGCTTGTGGGTGCGTTGTGATGTCTGGGCTGCGTCTTGGGAGTTCTTTCACACCTGCCTGGCCAGGGACTAGCCACCCCCTTGAAGAGGCCTTAGTTTCCTTCCTATGATCCAAGGCACAGGAAACAGCACCTCCCATTACCCCAGGCTACCTACCTTAGGTCCACCTCTACCCACAGTCCTGTGTAGGAATCAGTTAAATGGGATGTCTCTGAGCCCTTGTCTCCAAAGGGCCGGCCAAGGGCTGCCCGCCAGCCTGGCTCCATCAACCCTGCATGACCAAATGACAGTTGGCGGGCTCTGCAGGCTACCCAGGCCCTCTGCTACCTCCCACCCTGCCAGCTGGCAAGGGATGGACCCTTTTCTGTGAATTGACTACCTGTGGAAATGTGACCAATTAGTGTGAAATGCATGTTTAGAAAATGTTAGGTACTGTATTTGAACCAATAAATGTGAATCCTGCACATGGCATCTGTCTGAAGCTTGTCTGGGGTTCTGGGGAGGGATGACGGGGTGTCCTAGGGGGTTGGCTCATGCCTTCAGATCTGTTACTCCTTGTAGCTGACGCCTACCCAATTCCTACTGCTGAGGGTCTGACAGAGGGATATCTTAGAACTGCTTAAATTAATGAACAAGCACTGACTGACGTGTCTGCTCTGTGCCTGGCACTGTGTTGGGATTTTTCACAAACCTGAAACTCCCTGAACCGAAAAGATTATTACATCTATTTTATAAAGGAAGACGCTAAGGTTAAGTGAGGTGGAGGGATTCATCCAAGACCACTCAGCCAGAGTGGCACAACTAGAGAAACTGAGTCTACTGGGAGAGGCAAAAAAGCCTTTGTAGTTGTGGCTCAGGGTTGTGGTTAAGGACAGAGATGGGGTTGTCATGGCCTGGGGGAGGGAGTGGCTTGTATTAGTCAGAAAGGGCCTCACAGGTGAGTGTTGAAGGTGGGCCTTGCAGCACATCACCAAACAGGACGATAGTCCAAGTAGAGGGATCAGTGCCATGTTTGCAGGCCCAGCTGTGATCCAGAAATGTGTGGGCTATTTATTTTTTATTTTTTATTTTTTTGCTTTTTGGTATGTGGGCAGCTCCCTGACTGGGAATTGAACCCAGGCCGCAGCACTGACAGCGCCAGCGCCGAAGCCTTAAGCCACTACACCATCAGGGAACTCCCCGTGTGGGCTATTCTTGATAGAAATGGTGGCAGAGGGAAGGGATAAGCAAGAGTTGAAGCTGGGGAAGCACAGGAGCCCTGAATGCCACGTTCAGGGATTTGGGGAAGGAAAGCCAGCTGCTAAGTCTCAGGAAAGCTGCATCTCAGCGATAGTGTGTTGGTGGGTGGCCTGCCTAGTCTATCACTATGGTCCAACCAAATTACCTGTCCTTCCAGAAAATAGATGAGGTCATCTAGAGCTGAGAAAAGGGAGGCTCTGAGAGCTTAAGGAGTGTGTCCAAAGTCATACAGGAAGCGTCAGAGTCGGGACTTGAACTCAGATCTGTCCAACTCGAAAGCACAACCATCCTGTAATCCTGCTGTTCATAGATAGGAGAAGTGGCAGTTTAGGCTGCGGGTTATACAAAGACAGATGGGAGAGATGACGGCTCCTCAGTCTGGGAAGATAAAGAGGCTAAGGAGAGTCTGATCAAAGTCTATTAAATCCTCATGTGTGAAATGAGGAAGACCAGCTGCCTTCCCACACCTCAGCCTCCAGCACAAGGGACCAGAGAGCCCTTGAGGTTTGAAAGAGATGGTTTTAGAACAAAGGAAACACTGCAGAACTCATTAATAGACGGTTCCATGCCCCACAAGAGGGGACATAGACAGAGGTGCAAGAAGGAGCACATTTGCTGACCGCCAGCGAGGGAGTGCCAGGCACTGTGATTGGTGCTTTGCGTGTATTGTCTCCTGTAATGCTCATAACCATTTTGCAAGGTACACGTCTCACCCCCGTTTTACTCTGAGCAAATCGAGGCTTGAGGAAATTAAGTTGCTTGCCTAAGATGACACAGTAGAGTAAGTGGCAGAGTTAGATTTTGAATCTGGGTCTATCTGATACCAAAGTTACAACAGGCTTCCGCCCTGCTCAACCTTAGCAATTCAGTAGTGCTGAATGTGAATGTCTGGAGTTTGTAACAAAGCTCAGTAATGGCCTTTGGTTGAACTTTTTGCTATTAACAAAATAAACAACTCAAACTAATAAAGGATTAATTTCTGTAAGAGGTGAGAAGAACTGATATGAAACTGTCGCAAACATCCGTAGAATACTACAGAACCCATTCTCTATGCTTTCCCAGAACATAGACAACCCACAGCGTGACTCCATGGCAAAAGAAGTGAGTTCTATTGCCAGAAATCTGGGAACTACTGCACTCTGTCTTCCTCATCGACCCCCAGCCTTTGCTGGCATATTAAAGGCTCTGAAAAATCCTACCTGAGGGAAACTAACTTTGTTTAGCCCAGGGTCTACCCAGAAGTATTTGAGCATGGAACTTTTTTTTTTCCTATTAAAATTCCATTGGGACACTGTTCCATGGAATAAAATGGAGGGCACCTCTCTGTATTAATTGCTGCTTAACTGATGCTGAGTTTTTGCTTTCCTTAGTGCCAGGCAATGATCTGGAAGTAAAGAATAATAAAGTAACATACAGAGCGAGGGAAAGCACTATGCTAAGCATTTTCTCTGCATTCGATTACCGATTTCTCAAAGCCACCCTATGAGCTTGGTGCCGTCATGGGCCCGGCCCATTTTTCAGATAAGGAAACTGAGACCCGGAAAGGGTCAATAATTTGCCCAGGGTTACATAACTTGTCTGTAACCTCAAGAATGAATGTAAACCAGTACTGAGTGCCTACTCCAATGCTGGACTTGTGCTGAGATCCTTATCCTTACACAAACCCTCTGAGGCAAGTAAGATCATCTCTGTGTAACTGAAGAGGAAACAGCTCTATCTGAGTTATGTCAGACTCTGAGGCCAGAACCCCCCAGAAGTAGTTGTAGGGAGCTATTGGGATCAGGTTGGGTGTGGCTCCATGGAGCCCTCTCCCGATCATTCCCCGCAGGCCACTTGAGTGACAGCAGGCGCATCATCCAGGAGTCTCACCATTTGGAGTTCTAATTCCAGCTCTTCCCCTTAGTTGTCGCATGGCCTTGACCCGGATAGACGCCTCTCCGGTCCTCACTGTCCCTGTCAGTAAATAGAGATGGTGGTGCCTGTGTTTAGGGGTTTAAGAATTCACTGTGGCTGGTTCAAAGTAGGGGCTCAGTGAAATCGATTCATAAAAGGAAGCTGTGTGAGGGGAGCGGCAGCCCCTCACACCCCAATAGCAGAAACACAGCCAAGGCAGGAGCCCCCTCTCTGGCTTGGCCTGGCCGTCCACCAGGGTTTTAGGTCCACCTAAAATCAGCCTCTCGGCGATCCTGTGGCAAAAGTACCCAACTGTCAGACCCAGGGCTCTTGGAGTCTTGTTCCCTTGGCAACAAGTCTCACCATGGAGACCACAGCCCCATCCTTGCCCTCCCTGCAAGCTCCCTCCCCGCAGACCTTCCCTGTTCAACACCTAGTCCTGGGAGCAGCATTGGAACTGAGGAGAGCTCCAAGGGGGTCCTCAGGGTGAGGAGTTTGAGTTAACAGCAAGAGAGGCACAGGGAACTCCCATTTTTCTGTCCACATTCTGCCTAGCAAGGTTCTGAAGACTCAGCATACGTGGTCTCATCTAGGTTGAAAGCCAGGCACTCATCCTAGTTGATATACTTGGAAACTGAGACTCTAGGAGACAGACCCGACCAGCCAATGTCTCCCAGCTGGTCAGTGCTGGAACTGAGACTTGAACCCAGGGTTTCTGCCTCAGGAGCCCCTATGTTCTTTGCCACTCCCCACACCCACCCACATGGCGCAGACACAGCCCCCGGCCTCCATCAGTGCCCAGCTGCCCCGGGAGGTTCGGTTGGCGGCCGCAGCAGCGGCAGAGGAACTGCACTATTTTAAGCCAGGGCCGACGGGCCCCATGTGGGCACGGGGAGGGTGGCCTCGGGCCCTTGGCCAGCTTCCCGGAAGTCGCCATGGCCTCCCTCCTCTCCCCTGAGCAGCTTTCTGAGGCAGTCACTTCCCTGCAAACAGGAAGGAGGCCCTCAGGCC
This sequence comes from Lyroderma lyra, assembly GCA_004026885.1. NCBI lineage: Eukaryota > Metazoa > Chordata > Mammalia > Chiroptera > Megadermatidae > Lyroderma > Lyroderma lyra. The sequence goes on from PVJL010000118.1 coordinate 463,468, forward strand.
GGGAGACCTCCAGCCCCAGCTTCTTCCTCCTACCCCCCAGTCTTCTGTACTGCCCAGGGGAGCCCACCAGCTCCACACCCTGAGCAACGTCTAGCACCTGGGTGACTCAGCAGGTGGCAGGGTGGGGTCTGGACCTCCGGGGCTTGGGCCACCCCAGTTTACTCATTGTAAGTCTAAGGCCTCCACCTGCCCAAGCCCTTGGTTGCTTTGCCCACAGCCTCATTCGTCACGTACATTCCCATTAAGGCAGGCCACTAGCTAGGAGCCAGAAAGAGGAGCAGAGGTGTCCCCAGACTTGGTCCCACTCAAGGACCCCGGAGAGAGAGCGACTGACTGACTGAAACAGAAAGAAACAAACTGGACCTTCCCAGAGCAAGGCAGGGAAAAACAGCAGATTATTGTGGTAGAGACAAAGTCAGAGAGATGCTCAGAGACAAAGTCAGAGAGACGCTCAGAGACAAAAGCAGAGAGAAGCAAAGCCGGCTGCGGAGGGCAGGGGCCAAGAGGGCAGTGGGGTGGTTCTGAGTGCTCGTTCCTGACCACCCCCAAGTACAGGCCCTGTCTCAGGCTGGGGGGGCCCACCGGCTGCATGGCTGAAGAGGAATGTGGGGAGCAAGGCTGGGTCACCCCTTGAGGGCCAAGCGTGTGCCCTGAGATAAACTGCCCCGGGAAGGGGGCCCCAGCTGCGGCAGCACGCTCCAGGAGCGTGGTGGAGAGGCCCGGGCCCAAGGCTGGAGCCCCAGCCCCACCAGATACCCAGCTCCTGCATCTCCTCCAGAGGGTCCCCATCAGGCCTCGTATTCTGGAAGGCACCAGGTCCCTCAGCCCAGTCTTTGAGGGCACGCAGATGCTGTGGGTGGCCCAATCACAGAAGAGCATGGTGCGTCCTAGGGACCCGGCTGCGGTCCTGGCTCAGGTGAGGGGCCAAGTGCAGGCGGAGCAGCGGTGCGCAGGACGGGGAGCTGTCCCCATGCCACCTTTGTGCATTCACGTGCACGGGTGTGGGTCTGTGTACGTGTGCCCCTGTACTTCCTTGTGTGTGGGGGTGCGCAGAGATGGACGCCTCCAAGTGTTACCAGGAGCCCCACTCTGCTTCCACAAGTCCCCACTCTCAGACAAGAGACGTCCCCAGAGGCCCCTGGTCCCTCCCACCCCCACCAGGTGGTCCAGCCCCAAGAGCCAGGAGGCAGAGGGGGAAGAGCGAGCAGGTCTACTGCCGTCCCCCACCCCCCCCCCCGCCCCGCAGCTGAGGCCCCCGCTGGCCCCGGCCTTGACCCGCCACTATGGACTTCTTTGACATTGGCATCGGATCTGAACATCTGGCAGCAGGCTGATAAGGGGTGCAGCGGAAACAGCCTCTGCTGCTGCCAGCAGCCCCACCCCCTCCACTGCCCTGTGAGGGGTCTCCACATCCATACTCCCTCCGCCTCCGGCTCCCAGCTCCCGGCTCTGCCCGTCTCTCCTCTCACTCTCTGCCTCTCCCCCCCCCCAACCCCACTTCTTCTCTCTATTTGAATTTCTCCTCTCCCTGGCTCTCCCTCTCTCCCTCCTCTTTCTCCCCGGCTCCTCCCTCCTTCTGACCATCTCGGGGCTGTTACGCTGTCAGTGGGTTTCTCTTGTCTCTCTTCCCTCACTTCCTGCCTCATTCCTCTATGGCTTCTTTTTCAATCTGTCTCTCTCCTCTCCATTCCAGTTTCTGGATCTCTGGTTTGTTCCTTCCTTGTTCCACCTCCAGGAAGTAGGCCTGGCGCTTTGGGAAAGTCCCCACTTAGCGGAGAGGCCCTGGGCTTTGCTTGGGAGAAGCCTGGGTCAGGACGACACCCCTCCTCCTTCCCCTCTGGGTGGGTCTCATGGCCTGGGACCACCTGGGCTGGAGCTTGAAGGAAAGGACTAATGGGCCACCCAGGGTCTCTGGCCGAGTGGAGAGGACTCGGAGTCGGCAAGCCTAGGTTCCGAACTCCCAGGTCTGGATTGGAATCCGGGGTCCGTCAGACCCTTGCTTTGTGACTTTGGGAAGACACATTGTCTCTGAGCCTGAGTGTCCTCATCTCTCAAATGCTGCTCATGGGAGACGAGGGGAAACTACCACCTACCTCCTGGGATGGCGGACAGGGTTTGAGACTGACCACAGGGGTGGACTAGTTGGTAAGGGACCCAGCACATAGAAGGCACTTTGGTGTCAGGGCCTTGCCGCTCCCAGCATGCTTCATTCCGTAAAGGGGAGGGCCAGAGGAGCAGCACAGGGGAAGGGGATGTCAGTAAACATATCCGGGGGGACGAGGGAGGGGTGAGGAACACCCAGCTTGAGTGGTGGCAAGTGACCGCTGACTGCCCACAGAGAAGGCAACAGGGCAGGAGGGGCAGGCAGCACGTGGGGGCCTTTGGTGCCCAGGCAAGCAGTCATTCAACAAGCGCTCACAGATGCTTGCTCCGTGCTGGCTGGCGTCTGTAGTCACAGAGATAAATCAGCTCTAAGCCTTTCCTTGAGGGTTCCCCAGCATGGGGTGAGTCACTCAACCACAGAAGGACAAACAGTGTTCAGGCTGATGTTGCAATCTCAGACTCGGCCCAGAGAGGGTCCCTGAGGTCAGGCTGCCAGTCCCTCAGCTTGTTGCCCGTGTTTTGCTAGCATTTACTGTGCACACGCGACATGCCAGGCGGCCACTTCGTATTGTTACATGGATTGTCTCAGTTTTGTCCCCATTTTGTGGTGAGGAGGTGAACCCCAAAGAGGGAAAGTGACTGGTCCAAGGTCACACAGCTAGAAAATGGCAGCACTGGGATTTAATCCAGACTCTCCACCTCTAGTCCCTTAGCAACTGTCCCTTTCGGGGCTCAGGGCCTCACCCGGAGCCTAGCAAAGCCGGGCCGGTCCTTTCCAGGGCGCCGTGGTGTCGAAAGCCCCGTTTGTTGTGTTTGAGAAGGCAGGTTCTCACTTCACAAAACCCTCCATCAAAAGAAGTGCAAGGGACCATGACTGCTTGTTCTTGTTACATGTGTGCGACATGGTGCTATGGGGTGTTTGCAGGTTTTATTTTGTTTTTTTAATTCAGAGGATGAGTGGTATTAATCCAGAAACAAAATCATTGCATTAAAATGGGGAGTCTAGTTCCGTTCAGCCATATGCAAGAGAAGTATATCTTGTAAGAACTTCTGTGGGTGAAAAAGACATAATCGGGGGGTCATGCATGTTGGGAAATAAGTTGTATATGAAATCACAGGTAGAATTAGAATGTATTAATCAGTAGAGTCAGTTGTGACAATAAAATTATTGTCTTGTATGTATTTTCACAATAAAAGCATGTTTTAAGTGGCACAATGAGGAAGACACACTGGGTTTTAAATGTAATTAGTTTCAGTTATCCAGAAAAATCCCTCATCCCAAGCCAAATAAATGAGGTATTCTGTGTGATTTGCCTATTTGCTCAAATGAAGGGGGCTGTGGAGGTTCTCGGCGGTGATTGGCCCAGGGTCCCCCGTGTGCCCCTGCCCACCCCCCAGGCTGAGTGGCTGGGAGGTAAATCCTGCGAGGACAGAGACTTTTCCCTTTTCTCCAGTGCCTGGCACCTAGTATGCGCTCAGCAAAGGGGAGATGAACAAAGGAACACGCCCGTGTGAGAGCACTTTGGGCCCTGTGGGCCCAGGACAGTTCTGGCTTTGTCTGGGCCTGGAGACTGGACGGGGACATCTCCAGTGTGGGGAGGCCGGACCTTCTAGAGAAATCCCCTTCCCCCTACCCTGCCCTATCCTGGCCTAGCTACCCACTTGGCCCAACCCAGGGCCACTGCAGCCAACCACCTGACCACCCCCAACTTCCGCAGCCAGGGCCTAGGAGCCTCAGCCCCGCATGGCGGACGGGGGCATTCAGAAGGCCAGTGTGGAATGACCACGGTCAGCTCACCTGCTTGCCTTCCGTCCCCTTTCTCCTCTCGTCACCTTCTGGAAGAGTAAAATGACCAGGCCGAAGTCGCAGGGCCACCTGGTCAAGCCGTCCACGCCCCTGCCTCCATGCCAGCCTGACCTGACTTCACTCCCACATTTGGGCCAGACCGGACCCCGCTGGGCCGGGCCCCAGGGAGGTAGCCATTCAAAGAGAGAGCGCCCGGCTGCAGGCCGGGTGGGGGAGCCGCCCATAAATCAGGTCTCACTCCCACCCGGTTGCTAACAAGCGGGGCTGCCTACCCACCCATGTGGGGTCCCTGCCTCTGGGCCCCCACAGCGGCCTGGAGCGGCCAGCGGCCAAGGCCTCCGGAGTGCCTTGGCCTTCGCCCCCACCCACGGCCCCCAGATAGATAGGGGTGTATTTTTTTTTTTTTCTTTTAAGGGAAGAAAAAAAATAGACCTAAATGAAGAGAAACACCAACAAAGAAGGAGAGAGGCCTGCAGAGTCACGTGGGGGCAGAGACCAATTGGGCCTCTGGTGGCCCCCCCCCAGGGCGGGGAGGAGGAGGACGGTTGGACAGGGCCAGCCTCCTGTCCGCCCGCCGCCCGCCGTGGCGTGAAGGAGTTCCCGGGTGCCCACGGTCACTACTGCCCCACCTGGGCCATCGGAGCCTCCCTTTGGACCCCCGGTGCCCACCGTCCACCCTCGTCCGGCGTGAGAGCTCGCCTTCCGCTCCGTAAGTGAGGGCCTGGGCCCAGGCCTCTAATGGCCAGCCTCCCTGCTCGGTGCCTCCCCGCGGCCTGGGCTGGCCACTGCCCGCTCTGCTGAGGGACTGGTCCCTGCCGCTCTGGGCAGAGAGGGCACGGGGGATCTCCCCAGACCTGCCCTCCCACCATGCTATCCCCTCTTTTTCTGTGGGCAGCTGATGGGAGGAGCTAGGCCTGTGGGAACAGGCTGCATGGGGGGTTGTGGGTGTCCTGCTATCTGTCTGGGGGCCCGTGTTCACGGGGCTGTGTTGGCCAAGCCTAGTAGTCCGTGAGTGTGTCTGTGGTCCCTGTGTCTCCCTGCCTGCTTGTCTTTGCTGTCTCTGTGGATGTCTCCGAGTCTCTGTGTGGATTCCCTCCCTGTCTCCAGTGTCCATCTGTCAGTCCCGGGTCTGCTTCTCTGGGCAGGTAGGTGAGGGGCTATGATTCCCCTGGTGAGCTGGGACCTGAGGCTGCAAGGCGAGTGCAATGGAACCCAGAGGGTCAACGCAAGCATCTCTGGGGAAGAGGCTGGTGGAGGAAGGGGGAGAAGGGGAGGATTGGGTCAGAGCCCAGCCTCCACCGCACCTGGCCCTCCAGCCCAGGCTCCTGTTTACCCTGCCCAGTCTTTTTCAATAATGTCCGGAGGACCCCAGTGGGCTTTGCCCTAAAGAAGCCCACTGGGGACCCCGGCCCAGCTGTCCCCTCAATCCCCTTCACCTCCCTGCTGAGAAGGTGCAGTTCCTGGTTTCCACTCTCTGACAGCCCCTCCGTGGTGAGCTGTTCAGAGGCAGTAGCCCCCGACCTGGGGCCCTGGCAAATGCTCTTCTGACTGCGGCTCTGGCTCTCTGTGCTCCCTCCTCGCCAAGATTCATCCACGGAATCCTTGAAAACCTCAGAACCCCTTCTGCAGAGCCGATCTTTTTCATTTCATTCATATACGGAGAAACGGAGGCTCAGAGAAGCGAAGTGACCTGCCCGCCCTTGCACAGCACGTCCCCTGCCGTTTCTGCCCATCATTCCGCGGGTGCGATGAGGCGACGTGAGAGGTCGGGGCGCAGGACCCAGGCGCCATCTCCAATCAAAGTTGGAGGCCGCGGGTCGGGGGCCCGGATGAAGCCGGCCGTGGCCAAGGGTCCCAGCCTTCGGATCTGGGCCTTTGGGTCGGCTGTGTGGCTGCAGATGCACAATGGGGCTCCTTCTCCTGCTGGAGAGCGCGGCTTTCTGGCCTCGTTGCTCCAAACCCTCTCCCAGACCCCAGTGCGGGAGGGCGGTGGAGGGGGCGCGGGGCAGGATGCCGGACGGCCCCTTCCCCTCTCGTGTCTCAACTTCTTCATCTGAAGAGTGAGACTGAGCGGCCCAGAGCGACGGCTCAGCTCGTCCCCTCCTAGGGGACCGGTTGTCCCCAGGGCTGCCAGGCTCTCCCGTCCCCTGCCCCCAGCCCGGTTCGAGCGCAGAGCAGGAGCGAGTCGGGGTATCTCAGTTCCCGCACCGTCGGTGGCTTCGGGTCCTCACCAAACCTCGGAACATTCGCAGGGTGGGGTGAGCACGGTCCCCATTTCCAGCCAGGCAAACTAAGGCCCACGGAGGAGAAAGGGTTTGCCCAGGTCTCCTGGCCGAACACCACCGATCGCCTCGCAGTACACGCACGTGCTTTGCCACCACCCCTTCGGGTGACCCGCACGATCACCCCCAAGGATGCCAGTCATCGGTCCCACTTCACAGACCAGGAAACTGAGGCCCGGAGAGGGGGAGGTGTGTTCAAGTCTCCAATGAGAAGATGTGGCAGCGCCGGGGACAGGCCCTGGTTTCTCGCCTTGAACCCGTGCCTTGGCCGCGGCCCCCCAACGTTCGTCCTTACCCCGTCCCCGCTGCAAAGCGACCAGCGCCCCCAGCGTGGCCCTCGCCACCACTGAGTTGGATTGGCAAACAGGGCCTCTCTCCCTTCCACTCCCCGGCGCCCGGCACCTGCCCGATTCCGGGGCTCCGGGCTCCGAGGCTCCGGGGTGGGGGCGCGCTGGGGGTGCCCCGGGGTGAGGATAAAGCCGCGAGCCCGGCTGGGTGGCGGGGGAGGGCGCGGGCCCGGCCTGGGGTGGGGAGGACGCGGGCTGTGCCTCCGCCCCCGGATACCGCACGCGCCGATATAGAGGGGCCGGCCCCGGGCCCCGCGCGGCTGGTTCGCGCGGCGCGCACTGGCGGCGGAGGGGCCGGGGTCCCAGGTGCGCCGCGGAGCGGCCCCGGAGGCGGCGGGGGCGGGGAGGGGCGGGTGGGGGAGCGCCGAGGGCCCGCGCCCCCGCCTCCCCGCCCCCGGCCCGAGCGGCCGTCATCGCGGGCGGGCGGCGCTGCGCCCGGGTGCGGCTCCTCGCCAGCGGCGGCGGCAGCGCGGCGGGGAAGTGCGGGGCTCCGCGCGGGCGGGACGCGGGCGCTGCTGCGCGCAGGAGCCGCCAGGTGGGCGCCGAGCGGGCCGCGGCCGCCGTCGCGCCCCTTGTCGCTTCCCGGCCCGGGCTCTGCCCGCTTCCCTCCTTGGGACTTGGACTCTCCGCCCGAGGTCGCTCCCCCGCCTTGTGCTCCGCGTCCCAGAGCCCGCGGGGTCGCCGCCCGAGGTCTCCGCGCCTGACGCGCGGCCTGCAACTCCCCGCCCGGTGCCCGCCGTGTCCCCGCGCCCTCTCCGCGTCTCTCCGCCCGACGTCGCGGGCTCCGTGGCACGGGCTGCGCCTCCCGTCGCCGTCGCTGCCGCGGGCTTTGTCTCTCCCGGCCTGCGGGCGGGCCCTCGGTCCCGGCCCCTGTCGCGTTTCGTTCCCCTCGGCTCGAGTTCCCGTCTGGGTCCGACTCCGCGGGGCCCCGGTTCGGAGCTCGGGCTCCGGTCCGGCTGTTTTCCGCGCGGCTTCGCGTCCCGGCCGCCTGTCTGCGCGCCCCTGTCTCTCCAGGTTTCTCTTGTCTCTCGGTGTCTCGGTGTGTCTCGTCCATCACCGTGTCTCTGGCTCTGCGTCCGTCTCTCCCGGGTTTTCTCGGGGTCTCTGCTCTCTGCCTGTCGTTGTCTCCGTCTCTGTCTCTGTCTCTCCCTCTGTGTGTGCGCGCATCGTTCCTGTCGCAGGTTTTCTCTGACTCAGCATCCCTGGGTCTGTCACTCGGGGGTTCGTCCGTCGTCCCCGGGGTCCCCTCTCCGTTAAGCAGCGCCAGTCCGTGTCTCTCGCTGTCGGTCCGTCCATGTCCCTGTCGCTCCAGGACCCTGTCTGTGTCCCTCGTCCCTGTCGGATCCCACAAGGCTCGGGCCCCTCTGCGCCAGGGTTCCCTGGCATCTCCCCAGCGGCCGAGCCCATCCCGTTTTCTCAGAATCGGGGTTTTGTTCTCTGACGAACGAATCCGGATCGAAGCCTATCGGATCCGAGGGTCCGGGCTGGGGCCCGGCGCGGGCACCGAGGGAGGAGCCCCCGGGCGGGGCGGGGCACGCCAGTGGGTGGGCGGCCTGCCTCGGGCGGCCTCGCCCCGGGCGCTGTCCTGGGGACCGCAGGCCGCGCACGAGGACGGCCGTGAGGGCCCGGCCGCCGTGCGGCGCGACCCGCGGGACCCGGCCCTGCGGCCCTGCGGGTCCCGGTCTCGCCTGCGCTGACCTGACCGACCCCCTCCTCCCTCCTCAGGTGGACGCCGCGGGCATGGACTATTCGTACGACGAGGACCTGGACGAGCTGTGCCCCGTGTGTGGGGACAAGGTGTCGGGCTACCACTACGGGCTGCTCACATGCGAGAGCTGCAAGGTGAGGGGGCCGCCGGCCGGCGAGGGCAGCGCGTGGCGGGCCGGCGAGCGCGTGGGCGACCCCGGGCAAAGCCCGGCGGGGACGTGCAGAGGGGTCGGCCCCTGCCCCGCTGACTCCCCTCTCCCCAGGGCTTCTTCAAGCGCACGGTGCAGAACAACAAGCACTACACGTGCACCGAAAGCCAGAGCTGCAAGATCGACAAGACGCAGCGCAAGCGCTGTCCCTTCTGCCGCTTCCAGAAGTGCCTGACGGTGGGGATGCGCCTGGAAGGTGGGCGCGGCGCCGCGGGCCTCCGGCCCCTGACCTCCGACAGCGGGTGGGGGTGGGCGCGAGACAAGGGGTGAGGGGACGGCGCCGCGTTCTGGGGCCGGGCGGTTGGCCCCTCACGTGACACTGGAGCGATCTCTGCGGGGAAGGGCGAGGACTGGTCTGTGTCCGGTCCGTGAGGGATGTGCAGGCCCTGCCCGAGTCGGGTGGAGAAGTAGCTGAAAGTGAACCCCGGGGAGATGAGCCTCTCCCCAGCCCCGGGCGTGCGGGTGGGCAGGAGGGGGTAGAGGCCCGCAGAGCTCCTTCCTAGGCGAAAAGTTCTGCCACGCCCCAACTGACACCCAGCACCAGTCAGAGCAAGGCTGTCAGTATCTTTACTGGGGTTCAAGCCCCAGTGCCACCACTTGCAGGCTGGGTGCAAATTCCTTTACCTCTGGGAGCTGCAGATTCCCCACCTGGGCTTCACGGCAGTGCTTTCCTCATTGAGTTAGTGAGAGAATTGCATGAAAAGCTCCTGGCATGGGGCCTGGCACTCAGGAAATGGTCAACAGGTTAGCTATGACTATTATCATTGTTCTTTATGCTATTGTCTGTCCACCATCACGCCCAGCCCTCACTCACCCAGCCTACCCATCTGTTCATCTCTTCATCCATCCAAAGGATTCACTCAGTTCGTTCACTCATTGGGGAGATTCCTTCCCTCCATGTTTTCAGCCAGACCCTGAGAGGGCTGGGAGTGGGGCTCGATCGCCCCCAGAGGACTCAGGCCCATCCTTGCCTCCCTACTCCCACCCCCTAGCTCGCAGTCCAGCAAGAGGAACGACCCAAGCTCTTTGAGGGTGGGCAGTGGTAGGCTCCCACCCTGCTGGCCCCGGCTGGGCTGTGTGCCGAGCAGACAGCTGTTGGCTAAAGTTTTTAAACAATATAGAAGGAGAGCTGCAGACTGCAAATCCTGCCACCCAAGGAAGGACTCCTGGATGGGAGGTCTCCTGTCCCCAGGGCCCAAGTGCCCGCATGCAGGTCCTGAGGGGCCAGGAGAGCTGGTTGTTGTGAGCGGCAGGAACCCCTGGGAGGGCTGGAGGTTTCGGAGGAGGGTAGCCCACCCCTGTGGTGGGAAGGTTGGCTGGGCGGGTCCCCACCTTGCTGGCCGAGTGCTGCCCTGTCCCTCCTGCTCTCCTCCTGGAGCCCAGAATGGGGTCCTATCTGAGTAGCGGCTGGGGCCACACTACAACTGCAGAGATGCAGCATTTGGGTATGGCTGGTGACATATTCTTGGCCAGCAGAGGGACATCTGGTCAGCAAGGAGGGGTCCCTACTTCCAGCACAGAGCCTGGGCCAACCCCAAACTCATCTTCAAGTTGGAAGGCAAATTTGAGTCATTTTGCAACAGAGGTTTCGTGGAGTCAGTCAGCCAGCCAGTCAATAAGCAGCTGGATACTGGGACCCATTGGTGAACAAGGCTGTCCAGAGCCCAGTTCCTGTCCCCATCTCCCTGCCAGGCCCTGTGCCCAACCTGAACCTACTGCCGAGTCCCCAGGAGCTCTCAGCCTGGGTCACATGGCATGATACCACTCAGCAGGATGAGAGCAGGCAAGAGGCAGGACGTCCTGAGCAGGCACAGTGGACTCTGCTTGGGTGAATTCAAGAACACTTCATGGAGGAGGTGACCTGAGGGCTGGGTGTTCAGCAGGCAGAAGACAAGGCAAGAGTTAGAGGCAGGAGGAATATCAACAGCAGGGTGGGAGAAGTGCCAAGGAGAGGGGCAGAGAGATACGTACGGTGGAGGGGAAAGAAGGCAGGTTGTCACGAGGGACAACCTGGAAGGGTGGGCAAGGCCGTGAGTGCCAGGCTGAGACTGACTGCACCTGCGCACAGAGGGAGCCCCGAATTGGGGAATAACACAGTCAGACCCGCTCGGGAAAAATCTGCGAGTGGGGCGGTGCGGAGGCTGGCCTGGAGGGCGTGCGCCTGACCCTCGCCTCTGCCCACAGCTGTGCGTGCTGACCGCATGCGGGGCGGCCGGAACAAGTTTGGGCCCATGTACAAGCGGGACCGGGCCCTGAAGCAGCAGAAGAAGGCACAGATTCGGGCCAATGGCTTCAAGCTGGAGACAGGCCCCCCAGTGGGGGTGCCCCCACCGCCCCCTCCTCCGCCGGACTACATGCTGCCCCCTGGCCTGCATGCGCCGGAGCCCAAGGGCCTAGCCTCTGGTCCACCTGCCGGGCCGCTGGGCGACTTTGGGGCCCCAGCACTGCCCATGGCCATGCCTGGTGCCCACGGGCCCCTGGCTGGCTACCTCTACCCCACCTTCCCTGGCCGTGCCATCAAGTCCGAGTACCCAGAACCCTACGCCAGCCCACCGCAGCCTGGGCCACCTTACGGCTACCCAGAGCCCTTCTCTGGAGGGCCTGGCGTGCCCGAGCTCATCCTGCAGCTGCTGCAGCTGGAGCCAGATGAGGACCAGGTACGGGCACGCATTGTGGGCTGCCTGCAAGAACCAGCCAAAGGCCGCCCTGACCAGCCTGCGACCTTCAGCCTCCTGTGCAGGATGGCCGACCAGACCTTCATCTCCATCGTGGACTGGGCACGCAGGTGCATGGTCTTCAAGGAGCTGGAGGTGAGTACCTCCTCCCCGCTGGCTGGCAGCGGATCTGGGGTGTCCTCTTGGCTGCCCAAGCCTCAGTCGCCATCTCTCCTTGGATAGGGCTGTCCTGCCCGTGGCCTTCAGGCAGTGTGTGGGGACAGGGCGGCACTGAGGAGTGCTTCTGATCCATCGCTGCCTTCCTTGCTTTTTCCCCGCCTCCTCACCCATCCCTTCCTCTCTCTCCTTCTCTGTTTCTTGAGTCTCTGTCTCTCACAGCCTCTGCTTCCTTTGTCTCTGCCTCTCTTTCTTCCTGTTGTCTCTCTGTCTCTCTCCGGGGCCGGCTGTCTCTCTTCTCTGCGTTTCTCCAGTCCTTTCTGTCTCTGTCTGTTTCAATGGGTTTCTGTGGGCACATCTCTCTCTCTTCCTCTGGGACCCTGGGCTTCTAAAGGACTAGCTGAGGCCTTGGGAGACTGTCTCTGGCTGCCCCAGCCCAATGTCAGGAAGAGGGTCCAACCCATCATGTCCTCCCCTTTGAAGAAGCCACCAATCCCCGTCAACCTCAAGTGTCATAGATGGGAGTCTTATCATCTCAGACTTTGGCATGATCGCGGGCCTTCTCTTTCGCCATTAGGGTGAAGGACCTTACTGTCCCTGCCTTTCGTGTGCACGGTGGTTGGTCCCAGGTGTAAGTGTGTGTCTGTGTGCGCAGGTGGGAGGGTAGGTAGGGGTGGCAGGGCTGATCTTCCCGATGAGGCTGACTGCCTCTAGTACAAGGCCTCTCATCCTCTTGAGATAACCTGCGGCTAACATAAGCAGGAGAGCGTCGGGAGAAGCTGAGGCCGGGCAGAAAAGAAGTTCCCAGTCATCCTACCTAGCGGTTTGAAGGGCCCAGGGCCTGGCTGGCAGCCGCCCCGCGAGTGCCCTGGCTCTCTATGATCAGGGTGTTCTGCTAAACTTACAACCCTCCCCGCCACCGCCCAGCCTGGCCAGGGCCCGTCCTCTCCAGCCTGGGCACAGGCCATCTTTAGCCCAGGCTGACCTGTGTTTGCCTTTCCAGGCCGGGTCCCAGCTGTTCCGGGACTGGGTGTGCATAGCGGGACCTGTTTTCCTCCCCGCTGGGGCCACTGCAGCCTTGAGCAGCATTGTCAGTGCTGACGCCACTTGGGCTTGGGCTTCCTCCAGGGGCAGGTGGCCGGATGGGCCGGGGGCACTGCCTGCTGGGCTGGGCACGGGGGCATAAGGCGGGGGTGGGCACTGTGAGCCCTTGAGGCATCATGGGGCTGGGGACCTGGGTTACTCTGGGAGTCAAGAATCGGTGATGATGGCTCCTGCTTCTCCTGTGGAGGGCCCATCTTGGCTGAGGCCTGGGGATATGCCAGGGGTCATGGGGTGGGTCTTCTCACCCCTGTCCCCTCTGTGGGCTAACCTCACGGATGGGACAAGAGGCAGGGCCTTGAATAATTCCAGATGGATTGTTCCACTCATGGCTGGAGGCCCTGGTGGAGGCCCTGGAGGGGAGGAGGGTCCCAGGACCCTTGGGTTGCCAGCCAGCTTCCCCTCTAGACTTCCCATGAGCCCCCGGTGCCGAGGGAGGAGCAGCAGCGCATGCCCCGCCTCCCAGAGCCCTGGACCCAGGGGCAGGGCACTTCCTCTGGCTGCCTTCCTGGTCTCTCGGGGTTTTTCACGCAGGATGGGAAGGGCTTTTGTCCCAGCTTTGCTGAGTGTTTTTTCCTGCTTCTGACTTCTCTGTGGTCCAAACCTTCCTGCTTCCCCTTCCCAGAGTCTCTGACTTGAGCCCAGGAATCTGCACCGTGGTCACCACCCTCGGTAAAGGAGCCTTGCAGATGAGCACCTGCCCAGCCCCTGGAGGGCCTCTCATCAGCCATGGGGCACTTCTTTCCCACTGGTCCACTGAACCCTGGACTGGTGTCTGTTTGCAAAGCCAGAGGTGGGGAGGCAGAAACGTGGGAGGAGGTGCACGGAATGACCCTGTGCCCCCTTTTGGCTGACCCTTCCACCTCTCACCTCCGGGAAGGATGTACCTTAGCAGACAGCAAAGGGGGCTCCGAGCTCTGAGAATGGGGCAGGCTTTGGGCTGGGTGCTGGGGACACTGAAGTGAATTGCACCCAGGAGGCTGCCAGGCTGGAGGGGGAGATAGACGTGCACATAGATAATGCCAAAGCAGGGTACCTGGGCTCTGAGAGCCACAGAAAGGGGCAGAGGGAGCCCAGCAGGAGAGCGAGTGGCCCCATCTAAGGAAGTTAGCGCAGGTTTCTTTGACCTGTGCCTTTCCAGAAAGCCTGAGGAGGTTAAGGCATTCCAGGAATTGTGTCGGTGGGTGATGCACAGCCCACCAGGGCTGGCCGGGGCCCCACATCCTTTCCCTGAGGTGCACATAGCCCTCGATGGCCAGGGGAAGGCCTGGGGTCTTTGCTGAGCTGTCAGGGATGTTGGGGCTCTGGATGCCCTTTGGGGGTTCTCCTCCTCCATCCTGTTTCCCAGCTTGGATGTCCCTGCACCTCTACTTTTCCATCTGACACATCGTGCAGTGTTAGATCTGACAGTGGCACAGAAGTTCATAGTAAAGACCAGAATCAGAGAGGCCTGCGTTCAAGTTACAGCTCTGCCATTTACTGGGTGTGTGACTTTGGGCAAGTCACTTTACACCTCGGGGCCTCAGCTTCCTCATCGATAAAGTGGGGGCAGTTGAAATAATGTCCACTTCAGAGGGTTGGTGCAGGGATTCAGTGAGCCGGGACAGGTAAAGGATCTAGCACAGGGCGTGGCACACAGGAAGCACCCAGGGAGTGGGAGCGGCAGCTCCCCGCCTGACCGTCTTCTCTGTGGCTAAATCATTCAGTCTGTACTTGCAGGTAGTAGACAGGCCTGGCTAGGAAGAGCAAGAAAAGATACATCATGTCCACACTCCTCCGAGCACGCTGGAGTTCTGGGGAAAGATGGGGCCCACTTTATCTGGCCTTACAAAGCCACTTCGTGCCTGCCAGGTAGGGCAAACCCACCTGTACCCCCTCTCGGTGCGGGGCAGTGTGTAGGCTCAGACAGTTCCCGTGAAGGACAGGCCGGGAGGATGCAAGATAGGAATTAAAGAGTGAGAGCCTAATGACCCCTCTTGACATCAGTTCACCCTCGACGGCCAGCTCTGAGGCCCTCGATTGGCAACAGGCTTAACTGCTGAGATATATGGTTTCATTTAAGCGGCAGTAACTCTGTCAGTCCCCGGCTGAAAAATGATGGGCCCGCTGGGAGAGCGCTGTGGCCGCCCCGTGGCACGTCAGCCACTAGAGAATTACAGAGCCCGCTGGCCTTCGGCGGCCAGACTGATCAGACCCCGGGGGCTCCAGAGGGGGCCCTGCTGGCAGGGAGGTCAGCCCTGCACCCATAAATACCCTGTCTCTGAGGCAGACTGCAGAGTGTCAAGGCTCCAGGAAGATTTGTGGCAGACAGCAGGAAGGGTGGGTGGCTGCCGGGCAAGCAGAGGGGCCAGGCGACAAGGGACCCCAGGGCCTGGACTGCAGATATCCTCATTCCCAGGGCAGCAGGGGGATCTCGGGGCAGAGGAGGAACCTTCTGCTTAGGGAGAAACTTACGGAAGGTGAGAACCAGTCCTCTTTGGTTAAGTGAGCCTCTTAGCCACCTGCTTTCCCCGTGGAGAGGGGCTGGCGGCTACGGCCCTCTGGTTCTCTTTTAAATAAAGAGAGAAGTGTGTGTGTGTTTGCACACATGTGCTCATCTGTGCGGGGAGTGTTTTGGAGTTTAGTGTCTTTATGCATCCATCTGTCCATCTAGGGGAAGCGCGAGGGAAAAGTCTGGCAGGAAAGGTTGCTTGGCTGGGGGTGAGTGGGAACTTGGGTCAGGGCATTGTCCCCGGGAGCTCCAGCCTGGTCCACAGAGCCCTTCGCAGCTGACGTTGCTGTGTCCACATGTTCTGTCTAACCCAGAGGCATGATTTATTTTTCCCACTTCTCAGAACGGGAGGTTGGGGCAGAGTAGGATGTGCAGCTGAGCTGCACATCAGACAAAGGGTGTTGGGCACCAAAGCACAGCCACCATACTGCATCTGTGTGCCCCTGCAGCCCCTATCAGCCCCACTGGGCAGGGCCGCCCCCACTCCTGGGGCCTGAGGTCTGGGTACAGCGTCTGCTCCCAGGGCTTGGCCAGCCGGGTCACTGTGACCCCTTCTGCTTTCTCCCCGAGGCTCAGCCTGCTTATCTCCTAATTCTCCCCCTTATCTCTTGCTTTTCCACCTCCCCCCCCCCCATTCCTTCAATCTGGGCACGAGGGTGTCTGCTCCTGAGGGCCCCCATGGTGGGGGGCAGAGCCCAGCCCTGCACCGTCTCCCTCCCGCTTTGCCTCCCTCTGGGTTGCCCAGGGTGGGCCCGTGTGACTTCCCAGGCAGGCCCCTCTTACCTGGGTCTCAGGCAATCCCCAGCCCCCGCCCTCCCGAGATCGGCCCCATCGGGGCATTTGGGCAGGGCCCAGCTCCCTGTGCGTTGCTGAGGTGAGCCTCTGTTTCCGTGTCTGGGATGTGGGCCGAGTGTTGACAGGACCAGGGTGCGGAGTCCTGGCTGTGCGGGGACCCCAGGGCCTGGTCACAGGCCCGCACCGGGTCTGGCCTCCCTCCTTGGAAAGAAACTGTGGTGCAGTAGCCTCCTGCTAGCCCTCAGGGGTCTGGTCACGTTGGGAGGAGAGACCAGGTGAGACCAGGAGCGATGTCTGTGCATCACCCCTGCCCGGTTCTCAGTCCCTCTGGGCCCCTCCCGTCCCGGCTAGCCGTGGCTGAGCCCGGGGTCCCCCTGGCTGGGTTCCTGTTCTGACTGTAGTGGGGCTCTAAGAAGAACTTTCTGTGGGAGAAGAGGGAGAGGTGTGGGTTCTCGACATGGAGATGAGGTGAGGAACCGGGAGGCCGGGAGGCGGGGGACTCAGAGTGGGAGGGACACGGACCCTCGCTCCTGTCACAGCATGTGGGTGGCAGAGAGGCCTGGAGGAAGCCTGGCTGTGTGTCCGGCTCCTCGCTTTGCTCTTTGTCCACATTTTCTCTCTGTCTGCCTGGGGACCGGCCCCAGGCCTACCCCAGGAGAGGCGGGGAACAGCGGGAAGGAGGGGGCCTGTACCCCCCAGAAGAGAGAGCTGTTTGATGGCCTGGGCCAGGGGCTGCCTGAACCCCTCCGACCTCCGGGTTGGGGGGTGCTTCCTCTGTGCTCTTTATACCTGTCTTGGGGGGGGCATATATTTGTTTATCAACTGCTCACTGGTCCCTCCTATGGGGGTGTAGATTTGCCTCCCCAGAACCCACAGGTACTGGGGAAGACAGAGGCATGGATAGGTACCATTGAATGTCATGGGTGCCACGTCCAGACGATGGTGAAGGCACCAAGGAAGGAGGAGGATGGGCGAGGGCTTCATGGGGGAAGTAAAAGTGTGCCACGAACTCCTGGGTGGCAAGGTTGGGTCTTTTTCCACCTAGAGGCTAAGAGCACGCAGCTGAGGCCAGATAGAGCTGTGTGACCCTGGGCAAGTTGCTTGACATCTCTGGGCTCAAGTGTCCTCTCTCTGTAGATGGAGGATAACCACTCTACCAACCTCAAAGTGTTGTGGAGCTGCCGTACAATGACCGTTAGCTATCATGGTTTGCATTTGCCCCAGAGCAGGGCCCAGGAAGGGACCCGGGTCACTGTGACTAGGAGGTATAGCTGGTGGCTGGCTGATGAACTGCAGACACTGAGAGAGACTAGAGATTCCACTGTGTCTTCCTAGGATGACCTGTGGTGCCCTAGGGATTAGTATTTGTCACTGTGGGGAGCTGTGGGCTGAGAATGCCAGCCGTGGCCCCGGCCTGGCTCTGCCTCTCTGTGACCCCAGGAGGGTCCCCTGCCCTCTCCAGGCAGCAGATTCCTCATCTGAAAAGTCAGGGCAGCGCTCAGGGCCCTTCTGGCTTTGGCATCCCTCGGTTCTGAGTTCCATCCAGCCCTTGGGCCGTGCTAGAATGCATCAATCCCCAGAGTGCAAGGACACGGTGCAGGGCAGTCACCGCCCGTGCACTGAGGGCCACCACCACAGCCCAGGTGTCCAGAGTCTGCCCTCGGTCACTGTTCAGTCACTGCTCCACCCACCTGTGCACGCCCTGGGCTGGCCTGCGGGCCCTCTTTTTGTGTCCTGACCCTGACAGCCCTGTGTGAGGCCCAGGGAAAGTCCTGCTTCCTCTTTGTGACTGGTTTTGTGTGTGTGTGTGTGTGTGTGTGTGTGTGTGATTGAGACTGCTAGAGGTGTGAGCACAAGACAGATGGACACACAGAATTAATGCAGCGGACTCTCAGTTAACTGGCACCAGGGGAAGGGTAGATGCCGGATGCATGTACCGGCACTCTGAAGCAGCCGGCAAAGTGCTCACGACTTTCTGTGCCGGTTGCTTGAGTGTGCTGGTCTCCTGAGTTCTGGTTAACTGAGAGTCTGCTGGGATGCTCTTCCCTCGCATTTGAGGCAGTCCCTCACATTGTGCAGTGACGTTTATCTAGCGCTTGTGTGCCAGGCCACCTTCTAATACTTTGCCCACTTTACAGATGAGGAAACTGAGGCTGAGAAAGGTCACAGACCTTGCTTAAGGTCCTACAGCTTGCACGAGGCACAGCTGGGACCTGAAGCCAGGGCCGCCCAAGTCCTGAGCACCCCCGCCGGACACTTTTGTTATTTTGTGAGACCCCTGCTACACTCTGATGAACTAGACAGGATGGGCAAATCAGGTACAGAGAGGTTAAGCAGCTTGCCCGGGCCACCTACCCAGCCGAGCCTCTGAACTCATAGTGGGAGGCGGAGGAGGGGCCGGGGGATGTCCCCAGCCGGACCCTGCTGGAGCCTGCCGTGCCTGTCTGTGCCTTGCAGGTGGCCGACCAGATGACACTGCTACAGAACTGCTGGAGTGAACTGCTGGTGTTCGACCACGTGTACCGCCAGATCCAACACGGCAAGGAGAGCAGCCTTCTGCTGGTCACCGGGCAGGAGGTGACCGGACCTTGCTGTGCCCTTCCAGAATTCTGGGCCCAGAAGAGGTCCCAGGCCTCTCCAGGGCTGACCCTCGGCGTCCTGAGTATCAGCCCTTTCCCAAGTTCATGTGATGCCCTCCAGCCCCCCACCATGGCCTTGAGAGGGGGCAGCCCTGATCATGGGAAGCAGCTCAGGAATGTGGGGAGAGTCAGGGGAGGCCCTTGTAGTGGCACTGGGTCTGAAGAGAATAAATAGGGGGTGATCAGGTAGTGAAAGGTGGTGGGGTACAGTCCCCATCTCCACCCCAGGCAGAGGGGAAGGCATGGGCAAAGGCTCAGAGAGGAACGTTTAGAACTCCGGAGCTCCCCAAGAGTCACGGGTATGCTGGACTGTGGGTTTGGGGGTCCCAGTGGTGGGGCATGAGACAAGGGAAGAGGTAAAGCTGGAGGGGTTGCTAGGGGCAGGGTTGGGCAAGACCTAAATCCTGAATGAGTGAGGGGAGGAATCAGTGGGCTCAGAGTCAGAATTTGGGGCCCCCACAGAGCAGGGAATTAAGGCACTGGGGTGGGCCTTGGGCACAGGCCCTCCTGAAATGGAGCAGGGAGCAGGGGGCAGATTCCAGGGGGGGAAGGGTGTGGCCAGGTCTGAGGAGCAACAAGAGGGGGCGAGATGGCAGGGCAGGGGGAAGTGCGGCACCGCCCACCACCCACAATGCTGGGCCCCTGGGGGATGCCTTTCAAGGAGGAGGAGCCCCAGCTGGGAGAGCAGGTGCAGCAGAATGGAGGGAAGGAGAGGTGAGGCTGATGCCCGGGTCTTGCCTGGTGGAGGGAGGAACATCACTCCCAGGGCGGACACAGAAGGAGAGGGCTACACAGGGGCTCAGGGTGTGGGGAGGCTGAGGGCCTGCCCCCCAGCCCCTCCCTCCAGCCCAGGCCCTCTGTCCTTCTGTCCTCATCCTCAGTTCTCACCCTGGGGGTCTGTTCCAGGGCCAGGGGAATGCTGGCCCCAAAGGTGTGACATTGGGGCCACCTGTGATGCAGACGGAGCGCCTGAGGCAGAAGCGTGTGCGTGCTGGGCCACGGCAGCATGCAGGTCCCCGTCTGAGGCCGTGGGAATGTCGTGTGTGTGTTTGCCTGTGACTTTTGTGCAAATGTCTCCACACACACAGACGTGTGGGGGTTGAGATCTGCTGGTCACGTCAGTGCGAACACATACATGGGCGTGCGTCTGTGTGCAGCCTGGTGATGTGGCCACACGGGACTGTGTGTGCATGTTCACTTATCGAAGTGTCTGGACGACCCTCCAAGTCGTCCGTGCGTGTGTGTGAATGTGAGCTGAGATGTGGCCCTCAGCTCCAGGGGTGGGGGGGCAGTGTGAGGAGGGCTGGGAAGCCTGGCCCCCAGAGTCCGGACTGGGAGGGTTCCTGGGGCCTGAGGAGACGCTGTCCCCACTTGGTTCAGCTCCACGGCTGGGCTCATGGCCCCGCAGCCTCTGACTGGCACTTCGCGTGCACGCCCTCCCCAAGTCCCTGATCAGAGCTCATGCCCGTGCCCCGCCGCCCTGACCCCTGCGCTCTGCCCACCCAGGTGGAGCTGACCACGGTGGCTGCCCAGGCCGGCTCCCTGCTGCATGGCCTGGTGCTGCGGGCCCAGGAGCTGGTGCTGCAGCTCCACGCGCTGCAGCTGGACCGCCAGGAGTTCGTCTGCCTCAAGTTCCTCATCCTGGTCAGCCTCGGTGAGTGGGCTGCCAAGGCCTGGCTGGCGGGGAAACCGGGGGCGGGCGGGTGGCTGGGCTGGCCCTGAGACCCCACAATGGGGCTGTGTGCTGGGGCCTTGGCGGGGCAGGGACCCCTCCAAGTGAGTAGGGCGTGAGGGGGCCTGGCACTTAAACTGGGAGTTGCTTCCTCTCTGGGCCTCAGTCTCTCTGTTTGAAAGTCCGAAGGGCCAAGATAATGTCACAGACTTGCCCTGTGTGGCACGAGGTTCTCCTTCTGAGAAGTCGGTGAATTGCGGCTGAGAGCGCAAGAAAGGTGCCCACGCCCCCTCCAGAGAATGCCCGTGTGGCTTCGGGGACAGAAGTTCCCTGACTCCTCTCTGGCACTTTCTCCCAGTTTCCTGCTAGGAGGAGGGTCCAAATTCTGGCTCTGAGCGCTTCGGGAAGCAGGCCCTTGGCCCGCTCGTTCGCTCGCTCTGCAGACGTTTGCTCTGCCTTGCACGGGGGACACAGTGTCAACAAAAAGACCCAAGTCCCTGTCTTCAGGGAGCCGGCCCGCCCTTGGGGAGAGAGAGACAATGAGCATCAGATGATGAGTAAAATATGTAAGTTAGCGGAACGTTAGTAGAATGTGCGGCCTGGGAGGTTGGGTAAGTGCTAAGGAGGACGAACAGCAGGGAGTGGGCCGAGGGCCCGCCCTGCCCACCGGCGTGCCCCATGCCCCTGGCTCTGGGGGCTGCCTCCCGCGGCCTTCCTGGCCTGCCCAGCCGGTGCCCCAGTCTCCACCCTGCTTCTGGGCTCTCATCAGGCTGGGCCCCTTCGCCCCGCAAGCCATCCTCAGTGCTCAGTGATGCCATGCTCTCAGGTGACTCCCCGTCTGGGAGAGGCCTCCTGCCAGTGCCATCAGGGCTGGGGTAAGAGGTGGGGAACCCAGCATGGGCAGCAAGGGCGGGGGGTCTGGGACGATGAGTAGGAGGTTGCTGGGGAGGGTACATCTTTTAGCAGAAGGGTAGATGGGATGGAAGGTTGGAACAGGGGGCCATGAATGCCTTGTCACCTCACGAGGGGGCAGATTGAGACGTTGTCTTTGTGGCGGATGGCAGAATAGCCACAATCTGGCAGGAGTGGAGACAGGCAGAAGCAGAGGCGAGGTGGACTGGGGGTGAGGGCAGTAATGAGTGAGGCGCTGATTGTGGGAGCCCAGGGCTCAGGCCATGGGTGGGCCAGGGCGCCTGGGCTGGGTCTTCCAACTCAGCAAGCTGGCAGCTGGAGGGCTTACCCCCAAGGCTGCAGGGGTTGGTAGGGGACCATGGTGGGGGTTGGGGGCTGAAGCTGGGGCAGCTCGTTGAGAACCGTGCAGGGGCCGGGGCCAAGCTGGAGGAAGCCCTCTCCTTCCTCTGATCGCGTCTGAGAGCCGCTGGGCTCTGGGGACTGGCTCAGGCCGGAGCCGTGGAGGCTGTGGCTGGAGATGTGGAGACCCCAGGAGTTAGGTGTATGCTTGTGCCTTTGTGTTTGGATTTTTGTTTTCCCCTTGTGCAGACGGTGAACTTCGGCAGGCTTGTGGTTTTTTATGTGCCACCTTGTGTGAAGAACCTGCACGTAATTGGGGAGTGACTGGGGTGATGTGGAGACATGAGCGTTTGGGGGGACGAGTGGTGCTTGGGGCACATAAAACTGGAGTGCGGGATCCGTGGCAATCTGGGTGGTGTGTGAGATGATAGATCTTGACCTGACTGCCATCAAGAGGCCAGCATGAAGGTCCTGTGGAGGGCTGGGTGGACGGCAGGCTGCCAGCCACCTGTCTCCTTGGCCACCACCTGGGCCCCATCTATCCTTGGACAGTCCCTGCAAACAGGAACCATGTCTTGGCTTTCCAGACTACTCGGGACCTGAGGCATGCCCTGTGGCCCCCAGCCCTCGTTCCAACAGAGCCCCAGGCCCTGGGGACTGCCAGGCCCAGCACGCCTCTACCAGGTGACCAATCTAGGACTTGTCCTCCTTGGGGTTACCCAGAGGACAGCACAGCTGAGCCCAGGTCTCTTCCCTGGGCCAGGAGAGGGGCTGTGCTCACGAGCGCCTGGCTCCTCTTCATGCCGATCTCGATCCTGTTTTCCAGAGGAGATGGCTGGAGCCTGGGAGCCCAGAGCGTCCATGGTGCTTGGTTGGGACAGGCTGAGGGGGCAGATGGAGCGGGGAGAGTGTGTGCGTGGGTG
This sequence comes from Lyroderma lyra, assembly GCA_004026885.1. NCBI lineage: Eukaryota > Metazoa > Chordata > Mammalia > Chiroptera > Megadermatidae > Lyroderma > Lyroderma lyra. The sequence continues at coordinate 485,626 of PVJL010000118.1, forward strand.
TGCACCCATGCCAGGCAGGGTGGGGCAGTGACGAGAAGTGGGGGCTAGGCACGGACCACTCCGATTCTAAATCTGGACTCTCTCGATCTGGCTGTGTGCCCTTGAGCAAGTCACTCCCTTCCCTGAGCCTCTATTGCCCCAGCTATAAAATGACCTTCGTGATAATCCTTAACTTGCTAAGAGGATTTAGTGGGAGAATTCCCCAAAGCGCTCCCTGGCCTGGCCCTTGGAATGAGTGTCAGTATCACCTCCATTATAACCATCATTGTTAAGTTAATGAGCAAATGAAGTTAATGAATTGTGTGAACTCCGTGTGCTTGTCCGGCATAGTGACTGGCCTTGGGGTTGAGGGGCGTGGGGGAGCACCCAGCACAGCAGGCCAGAAATTCTAGTGTGGTTGGGGCTATGAGGAGAGCAGAAAAGTCCCAGGACTTGTGCCTACCTGAGCTCATGGGAGAGCAGTGAGAGAGGAGGCCAGCTGAGCCATGGCGGCCATTGGCAGCAGGTTCCAGGTTAGGAGAGGATTCTGAGCAGTCCAGTGTGAGCAGGGTTGGGCCAAAGAGGAGAAACCAACCACACCTAGGATATCAGGGAAGGCTTCATGGAGGTGGGGCCCCTGAGCTGGGCCTTGCAGGGTGAGTAGGAGTGTTCTGGGAGAAACAAAGCAAACAGCTGCAAGGCCATTCCAAACTGAAGGAACAGCTCCTGCAGAGGTGTGGCGAAGCCTGAAGGTCTGCTGTGGCCATGGGGCAGGGAGAGAGTAGACAGGAGGCTGCTGAGCTATGCAAGGCCTTGAATGCCAGGCTAAGTAACTTCACTCTTCCCTGGGGTGGACTTTTCAGCAGGAGGTAATGGGATCAAATTTGCATTTCAGCAAGGTGCTACCAACTATGGCCAGGCGAAAGGATGGCAGGTGGCAACCCAGAGCCCTGCAAGAGGCTCGACCTAGGGCTGGGGTGAAGTGAACAAATTTGGGCAAGATGAGAGGGAAGGTTTGCCCAGAGTCTGGAAGGTGGGAGGGGGCTTTCCCCATAACCACCAGAGCTGGGTCCCCAAGGGAACCGAGGGCCAGAGAGTGATGACCCCTTGCCTGTAGACCTCCAGCGGGCATGCTGGGCGTCACCCTTGGGGCAGGGCCTTCCTTGGGCTGGGCGGCCTGAATCCCTGCCAGGACCGTCTCCTCACTCCACCCCGCAGCCCCGCCCATGCCTAGCCCACTGCCCTGCGGCCCACTCAGCGCCTCCTTCTCGCCTGCCTCCGCAGAAGGGTGCCATTTGGTGTCTAAATAGCTGTCTCAGGCAGGCGAGGAGGCAGGTAAGGAGGTTTAATTAAAATTAGTGCCTCTCTCCTGGCAATCACGGTGTTTATGAAGATGGGCCCGGCTGGCATTGTTCTGCAGAGGACTTAATCGAAGCTTAATGGATTGACCTAACATTCGATTTCCTGACTTCCATTGAGGCGGCGGCAGCAGCATTCCCTTAAGCGTTTGCAATTTACCCACTGCTCCTCGCCAACAAAAGGCGGCCTGAATAGCAGCCCCACTCGAGGGGCCATTGTGCGCTGGGGCGCCTGCCTGAGTCACCGCTATTGGGACAACATTCTTTATGCCTTGCTGGAATGAAAGGATTATTCAAATATTCAATTAAACCGTGAAAAGGGGGCTTTTCTGAGAACCTGGGGGCCCCCAGCTCCGCAGGCTGCTCTCTGAGATGGGGGTGTCATCTCCCAGCCCCTTCCCACCTCCCACCTCCAGGATTGCTGGCAGCTGAGCAGGCTTTTCTAGAAGGTGCCCGTCTCCAACCTGTGGTGGCTCAGGACCCAGAGCTGGGCACATAGATTAGGTCTCGGGCTCCCTGTGAGGAGGCAGAGATGAATTTATCCCCATTTAGCAGATCATGGGAATCTGAGGCTCTGAGAGGGGCAGAGCCCAAGTTCAGCCAGCTGGTGGGGAGCTGGGATTCAAGCCCCTGGCTTGGAGGCGGGGTGGGGGCATCTTCCGGTTTGTGTGAGCGATGGAAGCAGGGCACAGTGTTCTGTGGGATGCTGGCTTTGTCACGTCCGTTACCCACAGGGTCGCCACACTGTCCCTGTACATGCGGGCGCGGGTGGCTGGCAGAAGGGGTGGGCCGTGACCACGGTCCCCTTCAAGGTGAAGGAGAAGTTGATTCTGGACTCCAGGGGAGCCTCTCTGGGGAGACCGAGGACCTCGGGGTGTGGGTAGGTCTCCTGGACTGGATGAAACAGAACGCTGTCGTGACCAAGCTTGATCCCACCCTGCTTGGAGCCAGAGAGACCTGGGTTTGAATCCAGACTCCAGCATCTATCCTGTGTCCCAAGCACCCCCCTGTCCTTGCCTCAGAGGGACACCCTTTCCTGCTTGTCTGGGTGTCTGCGAGGATCCACGGAGCCGGGAGCAAGGAGTCTGGCTGGTGCCCGCCACCGTGGGTCCACTTACACTGTAGTCACTGGGGCTTAATTAGTGACGGTGCTTCCTCCCCAGCCGGGCAGCCACCTCAGGGGGACAGTGGGGGATCTCCAGTCTGCAGCGAGCTGAGGGACCCATAGACCTGCCACGGGGAGGGCTGTCCCTGAAAGCTGTCCCTGTTGGCACCCACCTCCTGCAGTCCGCCCCGCTGTCCGTGGTCCGTGCTGCTGAGAACAGTAAATCCTGGTAAAGCCAAGGCTCCGGGCCTCCAGCCCCTCCCACTCCTGCCTCTGCTGCAGCACGGAGCCAGACTTGCCCTCACCCCCAGGCCTTTCCTCTGGGCCCCTTTACTGCTGTGTGGCTTTGACCTGGTCCCCGCCCTTCTCTGGACACCCCCTCTCCCCGCCTCCTACTGTGAACTGTCAGAAAACAAGTGAGGAGCATTAGGGAGCCCTGGGAATGGTGGTGGTGGTGAAGGGGGAGGGGACAGTGTCGGGATGGAAAGAGGTTGGGATGGGGAAGAAGCCAGGTGTGTGTGTGGGGGGGGACTTCCTATGCCCGTTGAATGAGTCTGGAGCAGGCCAGGCCAAGGAGCAGGGCTGCTATGTACAGTTGGGCAGGTTGTTCACTGCACAAGGACACCTGGGTAGTGGATGAGAAGGGGCTTGTCCCTCAGCAAGTGGTCGGTCTGTGGACAAGGGGGAACTTCTTTCTAATTGGCACAAAGGTGCTTTACAGGCTAGTGGAGATGCTGAGGAGGTGAGGAAGAAAATGACCCTGGCGCACTTACTGAGGGGGGGAGGGGAGCGGGGAGTGGCGGGGGAGGACTGGCGCCAGATCCTGCCATACGCCCCGGGTCCAGCTCAGGTTTCCCTAAATCCGCGTTCGGGCAACACGGGCCTCAGCGCATGCGCGCTGGGGGCGGCTGGGGATCAGGGTTGCCAGGCGCATCGAGCTCCCCTGGCGCAGTGGGTGTTAAGAGGGATTAGAAGGGCCAAGGGCCGCACACGCGAGGGCGGCACACGCTGGGCTCCCGACTCCCCCGCAGCCGTGGGGCTGGGGGCGGGAGGGGATGGACCGGACGTGGATGGACGGCCTCTGGATGCCACATCCCAGGCAAGCTGGGGCTAGGATTTGGGGACGAAGGACCGATTCTGTGGATTCCTGCTGACCTTCAGCCCGCAGGTAGGGCACCAGCTGGAGATGCTGCCCTGGAGCTGAAAGAGGCCTGCAAGCTGTGATGAGGACCATGTGACAAGAAACAGACACTCCCTGGGCACCCCTGGGAGCCAGGCACCTGTGCAGGGCTGTGCCCACCACGCTCTCGCCCTGCGAGGTGGGCACAGCCCCTTTCCTAGAAGAAGAAGGCCTTTCAAGGCAAGAGTGGGCAGAGCACAGGCCACAGCTCCACTGGGACTTGAACCCCCATCCATCTCACCTTAAGGACATTTTACGTTTTGTCTCTTTGCTGGACCTCAGGTGTGCGGGGGTGCATTGATCCCGCTCTTCCATCCATGGCATGAAGGGTCATCGGTTCATGTGGAGCCAACCAACCCCCTCTCCCTCCCACAGGCAGCCTTCCTTCATGTGTCACTCGGATCTTCTTGTTTGTCCCTGGGCTTACATATGTGACTGCTTTGTATACTAGTGTTTTAATTTGGGTAGAGAGCTTTACCTTCTAGACCTCATGCTGGATCTGCCTGTTTTGCTTCTTTCCACTCAGCCCTGTGCTTTTAAAGATCCGTCCATTGCTCTGTGTTATGTCTCCTCCATTACTTCTGTCTACTGCACAGGACTCCCCGGGGGTGTAGCCGCCACATGGCCATCCAGGCCACCTCCCCATACTGTTGCAGTGAGCATCCATGACCCCCAGGGCCCCCTGGGACAATCTCCATGTGGTACTGGAGCCTCTCGATTGGTCAGAGTGTAGACCCAAGGAGTGCCTGTCGCTCTCTGGAACGGGGCCACCAGTGTGTGCGCCTCATAGCCGTGAGATGGGAACCTCCTGGTGATGGGGCAGTGCTGATTGGGGCGGGGTGGTGATACTGATGGTGGCGATGAGATGCAGATGGTGTTGGTCATAGCCATGGTGAGAGTAGGAGTGATAATGGTAACAATGGACATATTGGGCCTTACCATGTACCAGACACTGTTTTCCTGAGCCCCGAATTCTTCCAGTCTTGTGAAGCAGGTACTGTTGTCACCCTACCCTCGTTTTATAGGTGAGGAAACTGAGTGGTTGCATGACACGCCCAGGGATATACCTGGTAAGGTTGGCGATGGGCTTGGTGATGCTGGAGGTGTTCATCGTGCTCACTGTGATGATGACAATGGCAGTAATGATGGTGACAGGTGATAGTGGTTGGGTGGTTGATGGTGACAGTGGCTGTGTTTGTGATAACCACAGGGATGTTGGTGTTGGTGACTGGTGATGATGGTGATGGTGACAATGGTGATGACAGGAATAATTGCAGTTTGGTTGATGATAGCAGCAGTAGCCACGTTTGGGGACAACATAGGGATGCAGTGTTAGTGATTTGTGATGGTGGCAGTGTTCACCAATCACGGCGGTGATAATGGTGATGGTGATGTGGTGGTGATGGGGAGACTGTGATTGCATTGTCTGTGATGGCAGTGCCCATGTCTTCGGTGATCACAGGGATGCTGGTGTTGGTGACGCCAGTGACTGTTGATGACGTGATGGGCGGGCGATGGTGACAGAGCTCCTCCCTTTGCAGACGTGAAGTTCCTGAATAACCACAGCCTGGTGAAGGACGCTCAGGAGAAGGCCAATGCCGCCCTGCTGGATTACACCCTGTGCCACTACCCGCATTGCGGGGACAAGTTCCAGCAGCTGCTGCTGTGCCTGGTGGAGGTGAGGGCACTGAGCATGCAGGCCAAGGAATACCTGTACCACAAGCACCTGGGCAACGAGATGCCCCGCAACAACCTGCTCATTGAGATGCTGCAAGCCAAGCAGACTTGAGCCTGGGCCGGGTGGGACCCGACCTGGGCTGGGGAGGGGTCGCAGCCACCCCCATGGCCCTCCAGATGGTTTATTTTATTATACCGATCCAGGAGCCCCACCTTGTAGGCCGCTGCCCCTGAACTCTCTGAAATCTTGTGTTTGGGGTTTGGGGAGTGGTTGAAAGCGTGCAGAGCCTGGCTGAGGTGGGGTGGCCCCCACTAGGCACTGGCACTTGCCTGCCACTCAGAGTGCCCCAAAGAGGTGGCTGCTACCCACCCCTCCCCCTCCTCCTGCTCCCAGCTCCCAGCACTCTGTCTTGGAGTCTGGAGCACAGGTCAGGGCAGGAGGCTCAGGAATCCCTGGTGGGCCTCGGTGTCCCTTGGGTCAGAGGTCATCTCTCCTCCTTCTCTTGGAAACAGAAGCAGAAAGAAGTTGAATGGGCATCACCTGGTTCTGCAGACCCCCTCAGAGGGACTAGGAGGGAAGCCCTCTGTTTTGTAAACTAGGGAAGCTGAGTTTGCAAAATTGGACAGGGACAGTTAGGCCCTAACTCTGGGAGACTGGTTAGGACAAAAAGACCTCCTCCTTAGCCCTCTACCCCATTTGACTTCTGCAGGGGAGAACTTTGACACATTATCTGCAAAGAATTTTGCTACAATCCTCTTTCGATTCCTCTCCCACTCCAGGAGACGTTTAGCACAATCAACATGCTAGCCTTATCCACAGTTGGCAGGCCCAGGCTGGTATTTACCTGCAAGGCTGTAGTCAAGATGTTTTTTTATTTTGTTTTGCTTGTTTTTTAATCTAGATCCTCCTTGAAAGGTGTGTATGTGGAGTATTGGGAACAGATTTGGGGATTGAGGCTGGGGTTTTGGAGATTAGCACCAAGTACAGGCCATGGTTTCTACCCAAACACCCTCATACCAAGTACCCCACCAGTGGAGCTGGGTTCTTATTTCTGAGCCCCCATTCCAGTCCACAGAAGAGCTGTTGCTTGCTCCCCGCCCCACTCTGTGAACAGCAAGATGCCCTGTGTGGGGCTCAGAGTCTCTGTGGGTGGGGTGTGGGTGACCTGGGGGAGGGTGTATGGTCTCTAGATCAGGGACATGGCTAAGAAGCCCCTCCCTCATTGGCCCCATCCCACTGGGTCCCTTGCTGCAGACCCTTGAAGCTGGGCCTCAATGCCCTGGCCTCCTGCCCTTTGTCCTGAAAGACACTCTCCAGGGCCAGGCACTAGGGAGTGGCCTCGCCTGTCGCCTGTCCCCGGGCTGGGCACCCACCGCCTGTCCTGCTTTCATGTTGCTATTGCCGCTTATGCTGAGCCTGCCCAATGGGAGGCGACTGGGCATCCCTGCTGCCCTGCCATCCACCACCCTGTCTCAGTCCCCACCCTTGCCCACTGAAGTGTGTCCCCGCCAAGGATGGAGACCCACAGCCCCAAACAAGAAGTGCCCTTAACAACCTCGCAGCCCCTGCAGCCCCGGAATAAAATTTGCAATTAGTTTCCAGCTACCTTTGGCTGCTTACATTCTGGAGCCAGAGCAGCACCTCCTACCTGGGTCCGGGTGGTCTCGGGTCGGGCAGTGGTCCAATTCGGATGGAAGCGACATTCAGATAACCTTTGGTTCAAAACTCTGGGGAGGCAGAATGGAATGTATGTGGGGGGCCTTTGGGCCTCATGTCATCCCTGAGACCCTGCCATACCCTGGAGCCCTGGGAGGTGCTTGGGTCTTCTGGGGCCTCGGCCTCAGTTCCACCCTGGCAGTGCAGCTCAGCCGCCATCTTGGGCAGAAGGGAACAATCATTTAGTGAGCACCTATTGTGTGCCATCCCTCATCTCACTGCTCCTACAATGGCCCAGTGGGGCAGGAGTTATAATCCAGGAAAGGCATTTGGCAAGTGCCCCTCAGTCAGTGGTCTGTAGGGACAGATTCAAATCTGGGTCCACCTGACTTGAGCGCACTGGCTCTGTCCTCTTTGTTCATCTTGTGACGGAGCCACAGGCCCCTGGCTTGGCCCTCTCACTGATTCCCTTGCCTCCCCCTTCCCCACCGCTTGGTGGCAGCAGTGAGCACAGCCCACACCTGAGGAGGCGTCTGCTGCTCCAGGTGCCTTCCCAGGGCTTCAACCTGCCTTGTTCTCCCAGCCCCAGGTATGATGAGGAAACTGAGGTACAGAGGGGTGAAGAGGCCTGTCCAAGGTCACACAATGAGAAAGGGCAGAGCCTTCACGCAAACCTCCATTGCCCTGACCCACCTCGACCAACCTTGTTTATCCCCAGGGCCACGCCTGATCCTCGTGCCTCTGTGCAAATGAGAAAAAGGCGCCCCCTCTAGGCCGAGGTGGCCCTAGCGTGTGGCTTAGTAGTGGCTTTTCTGTAAAGGAAAAGGTGTCCCTTTCCCTTCTGGCATCTCCAGAAGTGAAGCAGATGCCTGGTTCCTGCCTCGGGAATGTCCAGTTTTGTGGGAGGACACTGTCTTCATCAGATCACAATCCAACGTGATACGTCATGTAACTGACCCAGAGAAGGTGACGAGTGACTGATTCTGCCCCTGGGGGACAGGAAGTCTTCAGAGAAGTGTCATCCACATGGGGTTTTGAAGGATTCCCAGGGGTTACCAGTTAGACAACTGTTGGGAGTCCAGGCGGGGGGAATGGTGAGCAAAGGGGTGGAGGGGTGCTGGCCAGGAGTGTTTGGGAACCCAGAAGTTGTTTGGGTTGGAGAGTACAGAGAGTGTGTTTGGGGAGGAAGGGTATGGAGCAGGTGGAGGGGAGACTGGAAAGGACTCCTGGGCCCCCATGCCTGGGCCCCTCCCCTCCCTAGTCCTTATTAGCTTGAGGGGGAGGCAGGAGCCCTGGGAGCTGAGGGGAAGGAGGCAGTAGGGACCACCAGGTGCTCCGCCCAGTTCAGCTCAGCCTGATGCCCTCTCCTCACCCCCCCCCCCCCGGTTCTGCAGATGGTGGATTGGGCTTCAGGAGGTTCAGCAGCCCCTATCTCTGACCACTGTCCTATAGCGCGTCAGCACCCCACCCCCACTGCGTTTGTCCCAGATGCGACCCAGGCAGGACCCAGGGTGGAAGCAACTTCTAAAGTCGTGATGGGAGTGGAGGGGGAGTTGGGGGCAGCTAGTACCTTGCTGGGTCTTAGGGCCTCTGCTCATAGCCCTGCCCCACTCCCACCCACCTGTGTCTGGGGTGTCTACCTGCCTCCCCAACAGAGGCTGCTCTGACGCCCCTCCGCTGTGCCCCATCGGCTGGCCTGGCAGCATTTGAGCCCCGCTGAGGTCAGCAGGACAGTTCATCTCCTCGCTCTGAGTCCCCGCCCCTGAGCTCCCCTTCACCTGGCCCTTGCTTTGCGGGGCCTACCCTGGCTCCAAACCTTAATGCATCAACACTGTTCTTCACCTTGGCCTTGACAACGTTCTACTCCAAGAGGCTGAGACACAGAGAAGAACGTGGCCTGTGGCCAGAGAATGGGCCAGGACCTGGTCGCACGGCCAGACTGGGAGTTGGGCCCCTCCCTCAGAGCCAGTCCCGCCTGCCCTGGCGCCTCCTCTGGTACAAAGCAAGTGCTAATGGGTGTTGGCTGCACCTACCCTGATGATGAGGCTGCGTCTGTCTAGAGTCCCAAAGCGGCAGTGTACCTTGTCCCTCTGTTCTCCCAGACGGCCTGGCATTCCATCCCCATCCCCAGGCCAGCGTCATCCCAGAGAGGGGCCAGTCACAGGAGTAGTTTATTGTAAGAGGCACCACAATGCTGTCAGAACTTCAGGGCAGCTGTGGGGGGACAGAGGGGAGGGGTGGCCACAGACAGCTAGGGGGACAGAGCCATGGGACCTGGTGAGGTTAGCGTGAAGGAGGTGGCATTAGGAGGGAGAGGCTGCTGGGAGCAGGCGGTGGTCCGCGTTGCTTTCTGTCCCTCGGGGCCTCAGCTAGGCCTATAGACCTCCCCAGGAGGAGCTCAGAGGGAAGTGCACCCTTTGGGCTGGGTTGGCAGAGAATCAGGGTGGGGGATCCCTGCACCCCTCAAGATAGGGGCGGGGCTGGGAATAGGGTGAGGTAAGACCTTGGGTGGGACTCCTGGCCTGGGTGCCCCGGTCAGTCTTCCTCACTCCCGCTCTGAGCCTCAGTTTGTCTGTGCACGGAACACCTGCGTGCCCCAGTGCTCCATGCGCTTTCAAGGGGCGGCGGCAGGCACGTGAGGGACACACGGCATTCATTTCCCGCGCCTCTGGCTCAGGCCACCTGGGTAGGTCCTGGGGTGGGGTGGGGGGTCTAGGGCGTTGGGGGGGTGGGGCCCGGCAGCGGGCTGAGGGGGATGGGGCTCTGGCTCCGTTGCTACGAGCAGTCTTAGCAACCCACCCATTCACCAGAGACAAAGGCGTCGTCACTTGAGCGCAGAGACGCTGCTGCGGCTCTCTAGTTCCCACATACGCGCTGCGCCTGCCGGGGTGGGAGTTGGGGGACGTTAGGGAAGAGGGCTGGGCACAGGAGAAGGGGGAGTCGAGGGGGCAGCTCGGGCCCCCTGGGAACGCGCCAGGCGTGCCGGCCGCCTGCGTCCTCCCAGCGGGCCTGCAGGGGGCGCCTCCGGCCCGTTTTGCAGAAGGGGAAGCTGAGACTCCGAGGGACTGAGCCAGGCAGGAGCGGAGGCCAGCTCGCCGCGTGGGGTCACACAGACCTGGGGTCATACCCATGTGATCACCGCTGCGCCTCAGTTTTCCAGCTGCGCAATGTTCCCTCGGGTGGCCAGATTAGAGGAGCCGGCAAACGCCTGGGGTTTAGCACTGAGCCCAGCCCCAGGAGGAGCTCCATAAACGGGTCTCTTGCCCTGGCTGGAAAGAATCACGGGGTTTGAGGCTGGGCAGCGCTGAGCCCCACCCCCTCCTCCACAGAGTCACCTCTGGTTTAACCGTGGGAACGCAGGCTCAGAAAGGCTGACAGTGACCGGGGTTCCCCAGGCTCCCCTCAGGCCAGGCTGAGCTCCCCCGGCTCAGTCCTCAACTCGAGTAGGGCCTGCAGGGGCCCCGGCCTTGCCCCACTGCCCACAGACCCCGCTAGCAGTCCCCCATCATCTGTCCAGCTGGGGAAACTGAGGCCTTGGAGGGGAGCGATTGCTTTGCTCCTCGCAGGGTTTGCAGGGCTTCTCCGAGCCCAGGAGCCCAAGCCATCAGGATGAGAGTCCTGAGCGGTGGGCGAGGTCAGGAGGCCAGGCCTGGGGGGCCAGAGAGAGTGGGTACACAGAGGGGGGCGGTCTCTGGTGGGGCGGACTTCCTGCTCGCTGCTGATCCTGGCGGCACTGGCTCTGGGAAGGGGGACCCAGGGGACCCAAGCTCAGTGCTCAACGCCGCTCTCCCGAGGAGCACTGCGTTTGCACAGACGGAGCCCACAGCGTGCTAATGGAGGACTCCCAGGCACCAACTAGAGCAGAGTGAGAGCAGGGGGCCTTGAATTCTGGGAGGTTCAGAGCGGTTGCATCTCAATTCACTTCCAAATACTCTGGTACACTGGGGAGAGAAGGGGTCCAGGCGCCAAGGGGAAGAGGGGAACCCCCTGCGGTGGGAGCTCTACCTGAAGCCTTGAATGCTGTCAGCTCCACAGCCTGAGCACTACAGATGTCCATCAGAGGGCGAACCCACACTCCTGCCCCGCCTTGGCCTGGGGACCCTCGGTTACCTTGGTGATGACTCTCCCACCCCCCATGGCCTTGGCATTCAGGTTCTGCCAGCATGAGTCAGCATTGCCCAGCTGCTCCCAGCGCCCTTCAGCCTGGAAACTGAGGATCCCCAGGGGAAGCCAACCACCCCCAGCCCCACCCCAGCCCCCGTGGTTTCCCTGCCCCTGCCCCACTCGCCTGCTTCCCCCTGCAGAGCCTGGCTGCAGGTGTCACCGGTCCCTTGGGTTCTGCAGTGGAGGAGGAAGTCCTGGTGATTCTGGGGGCCAGGGCTCCCTAATGCGGGGAAAACCCTTGAGTAGGTGAACTTTGGGGAGGTTGAGGCAGGAAGCTCCCTGCTCCCCCATCCTGGGCAGGAACTTCATTATCAAAGATCCTAAGAATCCACTCAAGGGTTTGCCCCCCCACCCCCTGGGGTCAGTGATGAGGAAACAGAAGGCCCAGAGAGAGAAGGCAACTTGCTCAAGGGCACACAGCAGGTAGACTAGAAGCTGGAATTGGAACTCCTGTGCTGGACTTGCAGTCACTCAGCCCATGCCCTGTCTCAGGGCCCCGAACCTCATCCACTCACCTACCTTTGAGACCCCCCCCCCACCTCAAAGCCCCTCTGCTTGGATACCTAGGGAAGGTAACCCCGGGCAAACGGCACCTCTGGGCTAGGCACCAGGGACCCCTGTTCCCTAGTGGGGGTGGCAGGAGGAAAGCAGCCATTTCTAAGCCCCCCCCCCAGCCCCATGGCTGCAGAATGTCCTGGGCCTCAGGCTCCCTGTCTTTCAGATGGGTCAATAGGATGTGCCATTGCCCTCCCAGCTCTACCTGAGAACTGGGGAAACTGAGGCACTGGGTCGCACTCCTACTGAGGATGGTAGGCCATACTTCTGAGAGCCAAATGCCTTCGGGGTGCAGTCAAGGTGACGGGGTGGTGGTACACCACCTCCCAGGGACCCGATGCCTGGCCCTGGGGACTGGAGCGCGCCTGAAAGGAGAGGTCATAGCAGCTGGGACCCGGCTGATGGTGGGACCTCTTACCCCTTGGTCCCTGCGTCTGCACCATGGATGCTTGGCTGCCTTCTCAGTCATTCTCTGCTGGGCGCTCTGGACCTGGGGAACGGGCATCAGGGTCAGGCCTGGGGTCCTCCTCGGGCCCCTGTGCGCTCTGACTGAACCCCACCTCAGGTCAGGCCCTCTTACCCCCAACCCCCAGCTGCTGGTGTCCCCAGACTCACCTCCCCATTGCAGGCGGCATAGACAGGAAAGATGTAATGGCCCCTGGGGACAGACCCAACAGATGTGTGAGCGGCACTGCCTGGGACCCCCACCCCCACTGTGTGTGATCACTTGGCCTGGGCCACAGCAGAGACACACCCAGAGATACACAGCGATGTTCAGGGAGACAAACCCTGCCCGGCCTCCCCTCTCCATTCCACCCACACCTTCGGCCTCTGGCCTCCAGGCTGCCTCTCTGCCCTCCATCCCTCCAGACCTGCCTGTCCTCACAGCCTCACCTCGCTGCTGGGGGGTGGCACTGGGGAGGGGCGTACCCCTTCCTGCAGCTCCAAGGCTAAGTCAGGTCCTGGACAGCAGGCTGTCGCTGCATTCTCCCTGTGCCTCTGACTGAGTGGCCTTCACCTCTCTGAACTTCTGTCTCTTCATCTAGGAAGTGGGGGTGAAGCCAGGACTTGCCTCCTAATGGGACTGGGAGGTGCTGTGTGTGCAGGGCCCAGCGCCGGACCTGGGGCGTGGCTGGCTCCCCACCACACACGTGAGGGCCGGGAGGGCCTCACCCCTCACTGTCCCGCTTGGGGGCTTGACCCTCACAGCCCCTCCCTGGTGAGGGTGCGGTGGATTCATGCTTCCCCCGTAAGGGAGAGGGGCCCTGAGCCCTGGGCTGGGGGACCCTCCGAGGCTGATGGGGAGGGTGCAAGAGAGCTCACACTCTGGGAGAGAGGAGGCTGGGCAAGTGACAAACAGACTGGGGGGCCCAGAGAGCAACAGAAGGGGAGACGGAGAGAGAGCGCCAGGAAGAGCCAGGTAGGATCCATGCGGGAGGAGAAGGGGACAGGGAACAGGGACAGTGCCAGAGAGAGCCGGAGACACAGGAAGAGTGTCTCAGAAAACATTTGGAGACAAAGAAATGAGACACAGAGAAGGAAGGGTGAGATGGGGGACGGAGGGAGGCAGAGGGGACAAGAACGGTGACACTGGTCCCAGGGCTGCAGCTCTGTGCACCTGAGGGCCACAGCTGGAGTCATCACCATGGCGACCTCACGCTCTGCGGCCAATGGAGAAATGCAGGCAAGGTGGCACAGCTAAGGGGGCAGAGCTGGGATCGAACCGCCGAGCTCTGGGAGGTGGGGCTGTCAGGGAGGGAGGCTCAGTACCGCCCTCTGCCCCCTTCCACGCGGACCAGGCGGGTCTCTGGGAGCCAGGCTTCTTTGAGAATAGCTTGGAACCCCAGCTCCTCTTCATTATCCGGCCCGTCTTTGGGCACGACCTGCCCCCACCCCCCAGCAGTTCCCTTCCTTTCCTCTCTTCGTTCCCACACGGAGTGTGGCAAGTCCCCAGAGCCCAGGGGGAAAAGACGACATGGGCCGGGACCCAGGCGACCACCAGCCTTTGCACCCCACCCCACCCCCGGCTCCCTGCCTTTAACACTTCCCACCCTGTCTTGGTCATGGTCCACACCCCTCGATCTTCCAGGAATAAGCCAGGGCCCACTGTGGTCAAGGCTGAACCCCCCGATGGCTGAGGACAGGCTCTGGGCTTGTCCCCAGCCCTGCTCCTTCCCACTGGGAGGCCCTGGGCCAGCCACCTCGTGGGGTCTCAGCGTCTCCATTTGGAAGCTTGTTCGGAGGTAAAACAGGAGCCTGGCCCAGGACTCGGAGATAGCACCCAGGCGTCCTCAGTGGCTGTCACCGCTCCAGACTCTCATCTCGGAGGAAAGGACAGAAGGTCCCCAGGAGGCCCAGCTCTGGGGACATGTGGTCCCAGGATGGACTTTACACCTGATTTCCCGAGCTTGCCTTTGTCCAGCCCTGGGCCACCCTACTTCTTGGCTCTGAGAGGGACCTGGCTGGGGACAGCTGGGAACAATGGGCACAGGTGACAGGAAGAGGTAGGGGTGGATGCAAAGAAGGCTGAGGGGAAGGGTGGGGGCAGGGAGGACCCTCCTGGGACTCACCCTCCACTCCTAGCACTCAGCACCCCCAGGCTGTGGCTGTCTGTGTCCATATCCAGGTCCCCCACAAGTCTGCAGACCCCCTTGAGGACAAGGACCTAGTCGGACCCATCTGTGGCTCAGGACACAAGGCCTGACAGGCACACAGGAGATTTCCTGTGGGGCCACCATTTCTGCTTCATTTGTGGGGTCGGAAGCTGTCCTCCTAACCAGGCCCTCCTCTGAGCGGCTGTCCTCGGGCCACAGTCCCTGAGGGAAGCGGTCCCTGGCGTCTCGCCGCGGCCCGAAGTGGTTCTAGCACCAGCCTGGGAGCTGGAAGTTCTGAGTGTCAGTCAGGGTGGAAGGATCTTAACGGTCCCCCTTCTGGGCCTCAGTGTCCTTAGCTGCCAAATGGGCCACAGAATCCTCACTGATGTCCTACTCTTCAGTTTGAGGTTTTGTTCTCATCCCCACCCTCTCCCTCCCTCCTCTTGACAATGTCCCTGGTTGCTGTTGGTGCCTCCCGTGATGGGGAGGTCACGTCCCCCTCAGTCCTCTGACACCCCTGTCACCCCCTCTGAGTTCCAGCGCGTGTTGGAGCCCCAGTCTCAGAGGGTGCAGGGCCTAGAGGCACCTGAAGGGCATGGCCCACGGCGGCGGAAGCCCAGGCTGGGCTGAGGGCACCCGCGTGCTGCCCAGCCGAGTCGGGCCCAGCGCGGGCAGCAGGCACGGCGGCGGCTTCACGGGGCCCTGGGCAGAGCAGGCCGGGCTCCGGAGGGGCCGGGGACGACAGCGCCTGGGAGGGGCCTGAGGAGGGGCCGGAGCTGCAGGCCAGCACTGTGGCCCAGCATGTGGGTGTGTCCCTTTTCAAAGGTGGCATGAAGTCGGGGCCATGGCACTGGGGACATGGGGTTCCAGTCCCAAACCTAGCTTGAAGGAAGTGGGTGGCAGCTGCCCAGAGGCAGGGATGAGGCCTGGGGGGTGGGGCCAGGGGACATGGAGTCTGGAAGGGCTTCCTCTTCCTTCTTCTCAAGGACCCTGAGGGCTCCCTGACTTTTCAGGGACCCATGGGGTTTGGTGCCATGCCATTGGCAGAGGATGGGTATGGAGGAGGAAGGCCATAGAGGAATCAGAGCTTCTGGAGAATGGCCATGGGTGTCCCCTCTCCAGCAGGGGAAGGGCTTGGAGAGTGAGGGGAACTCTTGCAGGGACAGGGACCAAGATCAGCACCCTGAACTCAGACTTCTGGGGACTTCCTGACTTGGGCATCAGTGTGTGGTGAGCCCCCAGGACAGCGGCTGGTGTCCACATGCCTCCTGTATACACAGGGTCAGTTGCCATCCCCACAGGTGACAAGCATGGGCACATGCTTACACACATTCACATGCATGAGCATGCATGCACACACAGCAGGGACATATGCACACATGTGCTCATAGCCTGGCACCCATGAGCACACATGGACACATACATACCCACCATGAACTCACACGTGCTCACACCCATGGAGCCTCACACCTGGATCCCCCACTTCTACCCGACTCCCCTAGTCGGGGACCTCACCTTATCTGGATGCTGATCGTTGTTGCAAGCAGGGTTGCGGATTCAGCATGTGGGCTTGGCAGCCGGCACTGGGCATAGTGGCTGTCACCACGTGGACCAGGATGCAGGTGTTGGCCTGGAAACCTGGTTCAGTGGGCAAAAGGGCCTTCCCCTCCCCCACGTGTCCCTCCCCTCCAGGCCCCTAGGCCTCCCGCTCATGGTCAGCACGAAGAGCACGGGCCCCACAAAGGCCCAGGTGGTGTCTGAGTGCACAGTGGGCCACCAGTGACCAGTGGACACATAGTTATGGGGGGACACGGCTAGGGTGATGGTCCCAATGGCCAGGCACACCTAGGAGAGGAAGTGACCTCAGGACTTAGCACCCCTGCAGATTTTGAGCCCACAGCTGCCCCACAGGAGTGCGTGTACGGGTGGGCTTTGGGGAGATCTGGACTGGGTGGGCCTGATGCTTTTGGGGTGGCACTAGAGCCATGAGTAGCTGGGGCATGGGAGAGCTGAGACTGTGCTGAGGGCTTGGGCTGGGGGTAATGGGGATGGGGGGTTGGCAGTGGGTGTGGGGTGCAGCTGGTCATGGATGTGGGAGATGGTGTTGGCAGTGGGGAGCTGCAGCGGTCAACATGGAGGAGGGTTAAGAAGAACTGGAGTTGGGTAAAGCTGGCACTGGAAGGAACTGAGGAGATTGAACTCTGTCAGAGACGGACGCTGGGCCCTGGGCGGTGCCAGGCCCTGGGCGGTGCTGGGCATTTGGTGGTGCCGGGCCCTGGGCAGTGCCGGGCGCTGGGTGGTGCCGGGCATTTAGTCGTATTGAGTGGGGGGCAGTGGTGGATGGCGATGGTGCCATGCAGGGCAGAAATGAGAACAAAGCAGCATGGTGGCATAGTACAGCGTCATCCTGGGGCTCGGGCGCATGCTCTTGGCCACCACTTTGCTCCACAGCAGTAGTCCCTCCACCAACATCCAGGAGATTGCGACCAAAAAGATGAGGTGCATGGCAGCTGTGACAGGCACACATGCCACTTGTGTGTGGGAGGGCGGGGACCCCACTGAGGCCAGCGGTGGGTGCATTGCTGCCCTGGGTCCCGTGCCCATGCCAGGCATCACCAGCCCAACAGGGCTTTAGTACGTGAGGTCTCCAGGCAGTACCCTGGACTCAGCTCCAACATTAGGGCCTTTCCTCTCTGAGTTTATGCCCTCCAAGTGAAGATGTGGGAGGGCACCCAGAAAAGGTGCTTTCCCAGGCCCCCCTGAGCTTACAAGCCCACCCACTGGCCACCCACCTTGTTGGCCTTTGCCCATTCACTGACCATGAGGAGACCCTCGGTGGAGGCCAGGGAGAAGGTGTCTGTAAGTGCTTGTGCCTTAAGGGCCTCGCTTGGCCATGTGCCCTTTTACTTCTGGCCTCATCGCAGCTGCGGCTTTGCTTCCCAGCGCATCTCCCGCTGAGACCCTCCCTCCCTGAACACCATACCCACAGGCCCCGTGGCCCCTCAGACTGGTGGCCTGCCCAAACCTGTTACTCTCAGAGATGAGTCCCTCATCCCCCAGTTGCCCAGCCCTTTATCCTGACACCCTCCTCCCTCAGTCCGGGCTCCTCAACTTCTCACCGCCCCTGGTCCAAGGCCAGGCCCGCTGCCCCGAGCCCCACTGGCGGGGGGAGAGTGCCAAGGGGCAGTGGGCAGTAACGCCCGCTTAGCACTCTCCCACACCGACCCTCTGCCAACAGACCAGGTCCAAGCCTGGCCTTCTAGGCCCTGTGTGGTCTGCCCCATGCCCCCCGTGACCCCAACCCCCAGCTTGCACCCCTGGGCCCCGTCCTGGAACCTTGACATAGCGGAGTTCCGGAACGGAACCGGCCTGCCATTTCTGGCCCCTCGCCCTGGCGCAGACGGGCCGCCGCTTGGAGCGCCTTTCTGCTCACCGGTGGTTCGGCCTATGAGACTGGGTTCCCACACCCCTCCCCCATGCGATGTCAACACGCACCCATTACAACGAATGACATTAAAAATCCAGACAAAGGTGTTGGCAAAGATGTGGGACAACTACAACTCTCATAGTACAACCGTATTGGAAAGCAGTTTGATCGCCTCTTAGGGAGTTGAACATACATTTATCATACGACCCAGAAAGTCTACTTCGTTACACGCCCAACAGAAAGACGTCATACGTCCACGAGAAGACGTGTGTGTTCGTAATAGTCCAGACTGAAAACAACGCAAATCTCAATCAACAGGTAAATGGAAAAAAAAGTTGTGGTGCTTCCACATAGTGGGATTCCACTCAGCAGTGGAGAGGAGGCAGCAGCATGGCTGCAGTCAGACCACAGCACGCACACACGGTCCCATCGATAGGAACCTTCAGGAAAGACACACGTGATCTGCAGTCACGGACAGCAGGCCAGTGACGTCCTGGGGGAAGGTGGGGAAAGTGGAAACACTCCCTGTCCTGACGGGGCCGGGGCACGTGCACGTATACACTGGTCAAAGCTCGTCAAGTTGCGTCACTTAAAGTGGATGCTTGAGCGTATGCAGATCTGTATACTTCAATCACATTGATTTCTGAAGCCTTGGGATGATATACAAGAGCCTGAAAAGCTGTTCTGCGTGAGTGTGTCCAGGATTAATGGTTATGAGCAAAGGAGACTTCAGCTTTCTCTGAAACGTTCCTGCATTTCAGAAGTGAGAAGGAATTTGTGTTATGACCAATAAAACTAAGCAACCTATCTTGGAGATCTTTCCATGTCAGTTTATAGCAAAATACCTCATTCCTTATGTAACTTCAGCTGACTAGTTCGGGTGCAGTTCTACAAGGCTTGTGAAATAGCCCTCCACTGATGGACATTTAGGTTATTTTTACTCTTACGAAGCCAGCTGCAGCGAAGGCCTCTGCACAGCTCCCTGTGTGTTTCAATGGGAACCACTCATTTGAGTCATGCAGACCTGTAATAAAATCCCAGCTTGGCCACTTCCAACTGGGCTAATCACAGCCCCTCTTCCAAGCCTGCTTTTCATCTCCGTGGAATGGCCAGTTGGAGGATTAAATGCATGCTGCTTATTTAAGGTCCCAGCATAAAGCAAGTGTGCAATACATTCCTTCCCGCCCTGGTCCCTTGAGGACAATGGGGATGGCTTGTGGGTGAAGACTTTTCTTGAACATTTTTAGACCTTGATCAAATTTTGGGGGGCTGGAGGAGACCAAACCAGGATAAATATATCTTCGAAGCACCACCAGTGCTTCTACAATACCAGTGCCTGGGCCTGGTGCTGCAGGGGAAAGCTCACGGCTGAGGTGGCCCCCCAGTTTCCTCCCAGACCTCAGAGGAGATGATAGCTGACCCCACCTGGGTGCTCAGGAACCTGTGGGGAGAAAGAGAGCTTTGAAGGGCACCAACTGGCTGTGGAGGAGAGTTCATGCATGGCTGGGGTCATCTTATCCAGGCCCTTGTGTTGACAAAAGCCTGTAAGTCCAAAGTAATGTCAGGAAAAGTCTCGTGCTA
Organism: Lyroderma lyra; assembly: GCA_004026885.1. NCBI lineage: Eukaryota > Metazoa > Chordata > Mammalia > Chiroptera > Megadermatidae > Lyroderma > Lyroderma lyra. The sequence goes on from PVJL010000118.1 coordinate 504,903, forward strand.
GCAATTAGACCACTTAGGTTCCAGTCTTGTCTTGGGGACTTGGTGGTAATTTTGAGTAGCCCTGTCCCCTCCCTGGATATCAACACCGAATCCAGGACCCCAAACAGGAGTTGAGGCACATTCCCACCTGCATGCCTCTGGCAGGCCCAAAAATGGGTGTGTAGGGTGTGAGCAGCGTGGGCCCTGGGCTGCTAAGGGCAGGTCTGCCCAGCAGGATCAGGGGTTCTGGGACGGGGGGGGGCGGGGCAGGCCTTCCCTGGGGAGAGCATCCAGGACCTCAGCAGCCTACTGGGTGGGGCCCTCTCACCTCCACATCCTGTTCTCCTGTTCGGAGCTGTCGGGGGGCCTGGGGCTCTAGGCCAGGACCCCCCAGGGTATGCCAGAAGGCACTCGAGCTGAACCAACTGTGGATCACAGTGACTCCAGAGAGGCCTGGCTGGGCGGGAGGGGGCCCACCAATGACTGAGCAGGCACCAGGGAAATGCTCTGCCCATCTTACAGATAGGGAAACTGAGGCTCGCAGAGGTCACATGACTTCCCAGAGATCACACAGTTAATAAGTGGTAAAGCAAGAATCCCAATCAGCCATAGTTCACGGGCATAACCTGGCAGTCCCAGAGCCCTTGGCCCCTCATCCTAACCCTCCACCCCTGGGTGGCACCAAGGTGGGGGCTCTTGCCACCACCCATTTCTGAGAGAAAATGTGTGGGGTTCAGTGGAGGAGACCAAGTGAACACCCGTTATGTGGTAGGTGCTTTTAACCTCATAACCTGTGAGGCTACTGCTACTATGACAATCTTACAGATGAGGGAGCAGGCTCTGAAAGGTGAAACGACTTATTCAAAGTAGCAGAGCTGGCAGTTGTGACAGTGGGGTTCGATTCAGACCCCAAGAGGGCCCTCTACCCCTTCACCCTCACCCACCTTTCCCGAGAAGCTGCCTCACTTCCTCCTCGGGCATGTGCCAGGTCCCTGGGGACACCCACTGGGCACTGTGAGTACGTAACCCCCTTTGCTGGCTCCCCTGAAGCGTAGGCTTCGCACCTCCAGGCCTGGGATCAAATGGGGCCGGGTGGTTGGATCTCAGGAAGGAGGTCTTTCTGCTGAACTGGCCCCAGCTGGCGGGGTCTGCTTCCCCGCTCCCTGCCGCAGGTCTGGGAGGCCACTATTCTGCTCAGAGAGGGTCAGCAACTTGCCCGAGGTAAATGTGACTTCTCCAAGTCCAGGGGGAGGGGCTCACTGGGAAGGAAGTTACCAGGAGGCAGGACCTGAATATCAGTGAGTTATCACAAACCAATGGGCACCTGAAGGACACAAGTTTTGCCTGAAGTTCTACCATAAGTGCTCCCCCATTTAGTTTGTAAACACTCAGTGTGTACTTGGTTCTGGCCCTGAGATGCAGAAATGCCCCAGAAATAGCCCTGGTACTCAGCAAGCTTTGGCAGAATTGTGTGATGACCACAAATGCAGCAAGAAGTGTATGTTCACAACACTGGGGTAACAGAGGAGGGAGGAACTGACTGTCAGGGGAGAGCTAAAACCAGGGAAGTCTTCCTAGAGGCGGTGATGCTCACTCGGGCTCTGAAGGCTGTGCAGGAGCTTGCTGGGTCAAGGGAGAAAGGACATTCTGGATGGAGGGCGCAGCGTGGGCAAAGGCAGGAAACAAGAGTTGGGTATCCGTGGGAGTGCAGAGAGCGCTCAGTGAGCAGGGCTGAGTCAGGCCCCAGCAGAGCCCAGCTGTGCGGGGGGGGGGGGGGGGGGGGGGGGGGGGGGGGGGGGGGGGGGGGGGGGGGGGGGGCCGTGGTAAGCTCGCCGGCCTGGTGGTGTTGGCTGTGCACTCTGGGCCGTTTGGAGGTCGGCACGGTGCTCAGCAGGGGTGCCAGGCGCTGCACAGTCATCACCAGGGCCATGGGTCCACCAGCCACCTGGGAGGAAGCCGCATCTCACACTTCACCCCCCACTGCTGCCTGCCCGGACCTTGGGGTGAACACATTCTCAATGATCTGTGAAGCGGCCTGCCTGCTGGCTGTCCTGTGCCAACTGGGGCACACTCTGAAGGTGGGGGCCGTGCCTCTCCCTTCCCTGGTCTGACTCTGTCAAAGCTAGACCCATGACAGGCGCTCAACTCAACTTTTAGATTCCAAAAGGAGAGACAGGTGTGTGCGCGCGGGGGCGAGGACGGGGCAGGGAGGGGAGGCCCGTCAGCGCCTTCAGCCGCAGGTGCTTGCGGGCGATGTCCATGACTCCTATTCTGTCCCTCCTCTAGGCCGACCCTCCCAGGCCTACGGCACTTCGCCAGGATGAGGTTTCTAGCAGCCTCACCTTCTGGATATCGTACCTCATAGGCCTAGGGTCTAGGCTGACGGGCCTGGGACAGTTACTTGCACGAAGGGATGGTAATGCTATCATCCTGGTGTGCTGGAGATGCGGGGGGTGGGGCCGCAGAGTGTGGGGTCTCTGCGCAGGGACGGGGGGCTCAGGGCCCTGAAGGCTTCCTCCAGTCCTTTGGGCTCTCGGCTTGGCATTCAAGGCTCTGCTCCCTCAGGCCTCTGCAAAGCTCCCTGGCCTCGCCAGTCCCACCACTGCCCACGAGGCCACCTTCCCCCGTTCCCCGAGCTGTTCTCATTTCTCCATGTTCCCCAGCAGCGTCCTCCTCTAGACCCTTGACCATGCTGTCCCTCTTGCCTGGACTGGCCTTCTATTCCCTCAGCGGGGCCACCTGCAAAATCAGCTGGCAATCGCATAGTCCACCCAGCCCTGATGACAGACCTGCCACAGCCAGGGGCCAGAGTGACGAGGGGGTTGCTCTTGGTGGCCTGGGAGCTTCAGGTCAGGAATAGCCCTGACCAGGCACAAATGGGTCTCAGAAAACACTGGCATCCCCACAGGCCTTGTGACACCTGGAAGTCTGGAACCGTCACCAGTGATAATTCATACCCTTTCCCCTCTCTCCCAGATAAAGTCCGTAAGCTTGAAAATCAAACACGTCCCAGAGTAGGAAAGCAAGTTCACACTTTTTGGACTCTGAAAAGCACCAATTTATTGTCACTCCCCCCCCCCCCCGGCTTTTAAAGAGTACCCCACGTAGGTGGGGGAATTGTGGGAGTCTGGTTCAGGGCTGAGGCCCAGAGCCCAGCATGGGCACACAGCACGAGCTCAGTAAATACTGACTGCCTCACCCTTGGCCCTATTTGCCCCTGCAAACTCCTTGGTGCCCATCTCTCTTGTCCACCAAGAGAGAGGTGAAAAATTTGACCGCCACGGTGGGGACCCCTCCACAAGGGGCCAGTGGGGAATCCGTCTGGGGCCTAGAGTCTAGGCTGATGGGCCTGGGACAAAGGCCTCCCCTGCACCCGCGCGGATCCCTTCCCTGTTCAGGCCCTGGGCCTGGCGCCTGTGGCTAGCTCACACTCTGCGACACGTTTGGGGGACTGAAGAAGGACTTGGCATCTGAGGGGTCTCCAGCCGGAGTGACGGTTGTGGGGCGGGGCCTGGGGGCGGTGCTAGGAGTCCCCGCCCCTTGGCCTCAGCCCATCAGAGCCCAGGACCCTCGCCCTCCTGCACGCTCGGGATTGGGCAGGGGCCTGGAGAGCCGAGGGTGTCGGGGTGGACCGCGGGGCAGTGTGAGCCGGGGGTCCTCAGTCCCTGGGCAGGACCTGCTGTCATACGTCTCCCCACAACACACACAACACACAGGTAAGGTCGCCGGATTAGAGGGGCCACCTTATGAGACTCGTATCCTAAATGAACTTGTGGAAGCCAGAGCATCCTTGGACTTCGCAGCCCCATCTCAGGCCAGGCTGGAGCGGGTTGGGGGATGGGGTGGGGGGAAGTGAGTACGGGCCCACCGCGTGCCCTGAGCTGGCCCCCTTCCGCCCTCCCCTTACCTCCAGGCCGCTGTGAGGAGCTGCGTCATACCCATTTTGCAAATGAGGACTGAGCGCTCTAACCTCAAGTTAGACAGCTGGCCTGTGCAGAGCCTGGCCTTGAACCTGGGTCTCTGGTCTTCATCAGGTAACATGGGGAGGGGGCGAGGCCCTGCTGTGGGGGAGGGATTTGGGGCGCTGAGGGCGGAGCCTGGCCCAGGTGGTGGGGCCGGAGTGCAGAGGGAGATGTGCGGCTGGGACGGGGTGGGGAGGGGGCGTCGCCTTAGTAGCAGGGATCCCTACTTGGGAAGGAGGTCACACATCCACGCTCACCTTCAGACACAGACTGAAGCACGCTGGGTAACTTCTCAGTTTCCCCATCTGTCGTGTGTGGGTGGTAAATAGTACACAACTCAGGGGGCTGTACAATTTAAATTGTGACTTAATATATGCGGAGCCTGTGACTTGTAGCTGGGGCTTGGCACGTGGTCCCTGTAGCATTCTTGTCAAAACTTGATTTACTCTTGTCAAAATAGCCTGCTGGCAACACAATGGTTTGTCATTATTGCTGTTGTTTTTCTAATAATTTTTTTTTAAACGTGTCTAAAGATCCCATTTGGAACTTATTTATTGGTTAAGGAGTGTTGCTCAACCTCTGTGTGACCCGCTGACATTTGGGCATTACAGATGTTTTGTTTTATTTTGGTATGTGGGTAGCTCCCTGGCTGGGAATCGAACCCAGGCTGCAGTGTTGACAGCGCCAGCGCCGAAGCCTTAAGCCACTACACCACCAGGGAGCTCCTCTAATAATTTTTATTGCAGTAAAATGCACATAACATAAATTTGCCATCTTACCGTGGTTTATTTTTAAAAGAAGGAGGAGGGGAATCAAAGCAGATGCTGGATCTGTGTTCAGTGTGCTCTTCGTACAGTTTTTCTCCAGGTTTAAGAATTTTTAAAGTCAAAACCGGGAGGTAAGAGATCCATCTGAGCACACCCCAGGCTCCTGGGCCAGTGGAATGTACCCAGTGGTGTCTGTGACCTGCCCACCCCACAACTCAGTCTCCAGAGCCAGCGGGGAGGGTGGGAAGGAGAGATGGGAGGAGCCCTGCTGTGCCCCGCCCTGGGTGGGCCGTCCACGTCTGCACCATCTCCGTTAAGACAGCGGCGCCTGGGGCCCCATTTTACATCTGTGCAAACTGAGCCTGGAGAGAAGCTGGGACTCACAGAGCAGGGAAGAGGTAGCACCTGGCCTTCCTCCTAAGCTGCGCTCTTTCCCTCTGTCGGTGGGGTGCAGTTTGTGTTCACCCCGATGCTCCCAGCTTCCTTTGTATGCCCTCTTTCCTGTCCCTGTCCCATCCCAAATCTCTCCCCTGTATCCTAAGTTATGACCGCCATCTTTGGCAGCGCCTCTGCACCTAGGGTCCCCAGTACAAACCCTTGCTTCCATGGGGTCACATTTCCCAGGAGACACTCCTGGAGATGGCCAAGTACAGGGGCCGGGTGGTTATCCATGGACCCTGAGTGCTTGGGACCAGTTTGGGCTGTGGCTCGGCCTAATCTCTCCTCCCCAGAGCCTGAGTATTGTCTGACTGGCAGCCAAGGAGCCATTCACTGGCTTTAAGGCAGGCGGCTCTGACAGGCCCCTTGTCTGTGAGTGAGTGAGCCAGTGGGACCTCTGGCTTTGTCTGTGTAGATGGGGTGGGGGTGGGGAGAGCAGCTGGGGGCCTCAGCCGGGGGCCTGGCCTACCTCAGCCAAACTAAATTCCTAGTCCAGGGCCAGGAATTTATTGTTTTTTTTTGGGCAGGGGCGGAGAGAGGAGTAGTTCCCTGGCTGGGACTCGAACCCAGGCCGCAGCATTGAGAGCACTGAAACCTAGCACTACACCACCAGGGAACCCTCCTGGGCCAGGAATTTGCCAGGAATTTGGAAGAAGGAGCCAGGAGCTGGGGTGTTTTTACTTTGGGTTTGCCATGAACCCCGCAGAATTGGGGCTTGGTCATCAACCAACTTTTAGATGATCTGGCAGACTATTCCGCAGAACGTGGCGATCCACTCAAGGAAACAGTGGGTGGCTGTGGGAAGACCTGTGTGAGTGGCAGCGCTGGGGGAGCCCCACAGTCTGGGCCCATTGTCATTTTTCTGTGGGGGGACACTGGCTCCCACTCTCTAGACCTATGGACAAAGACTTGAAGATATGGTGGATGGTGTACAACAGGCGTGTCCAACCTGCGGCCCAGGATGGCTTTGAAAGTGGCCCAACACAGATTCTTAAAACATTATGAGATGTCTTTGTGACTTTTTTTTTAGCTCATCCACTATTGTCAGCATCAGTGTATTGTATGTGTGGCCCAAGACAATTCTTCTTCTTCCAACGTGGCCCAGGGAAGCCAAAAAAGTTGGATAGGGCCGATGTACAAAATTTGGAGTGAGACAAACCTGTGTTCAAATCCCGTGTCTCCTATTCTGTTGTGTGATTTTAGGCACAGCCTCAGTTTCCTCAGCTATAAAATGAAGCTCCAGACACCCACCTGTTTGGGCTTTTCCCGGACGGAATGCCACGAGCGATTTGGAAGCGCTTAGTTAACAGTTAGGCGACATTTAGGTTTAGTTTCATTAAAATGAAAAGTCTGGACTAAAATAAAAAGGAGGAATGAGCCATTGTGTAAGAGGAGGGAGTTGATCCTAAATTATGTCCCTCTTTTTTTGCTTTTTGTCTCACATAGTCTTCAAGGCTTCCGGGCCGTGGCCCGCCTTGCAGGGGAAGCGTCTGAACCTGCGGCAGGGACAGTTTCTGGGTCCCATGCGGAGAGGACGGCAGGTGGAGCTCGAGACTCGCGGCAGAGCTGGGCGAGGCGCTGGGCTCTTCCCTTTGGCCCTGGCAGGCGGGCGGGCGCTTGGGAAGCTCAGCATCAGCCGCTATGACTTGAGGTAAAACTAATCAGGAAAGGACAGCTGCTTCCTTGTCAGCAACCAAGAGGGAAATAAAGCTCATGTCCCCTCCAGCGAAAACCTGCTCTCTGGGTCCCCTGGCTCCTGCCACCAACTGCTCGATGTCCGCGTGCCAATCCAATTTGAATGCCTGCGATTCACCCCAGAGAGGGCTTATTTTAACTTCATCAAGCGCAGAGAAAAACGTCCAGGCTGGAGTTAAGTGGGAGGGGAGGAGCAGTTGCCTGGGGGTCCAGTGGTAGGACTTGGGTCCCGTCCTCAGAATTTGGTTCAACAATGGACCATGTTGTTATAATTCAGCCAAGGCTCAGGGAGCCCCTGGTGGGTGCTCCCTGAAAACAGAGGGATGAAGTCCCAACTCCTCGGCCCAGCTCAGGAAATCATTTCCAATGTCCTCAGCCTCCTCTCCTGTCCCCTCTCTTCCCCAAACACCCTCTCCTGGGCCGAGAGGCTTCTCGTGAAGGCACAGGCGTGCTGCACTCTCTCGTGACTCCACTGGGCCTTTGCACACGCCATGCCTTCCACCCGAACCGCCTTTCCTCTGTTCCTCTGCCTGGCAGAGGTCCACAAACTCCAGAGAGTTCCTAGCCATGCTCTGAGACCCAGCTCGGTGTCACTGGCCACTTTTCCACCCCTCCAGGCAGAGTGAGGTGTTCTCTGTGGGATCCTGCAGGATTTTGTATGTTCCTCGGTTTTAACAAGGAAGTGGGGGGCTCCTTCCCTTCCTCTCCACCCTGCTATCCCTCTCTCATTCCCTTGTTTCCAACAGATGCTTGGAATCCCTCTTCCTACCAGGCCCTTTGCTGGCTGCCTGGCCCCTGACCTCACACAGCGCCATGGGGACTGTGTCAGCACGAGGATGGGCTGTGGGGACAGTGCAGTAACAGAGTTGCCCGAAAACCGCTGCCTGCAAGTGACAACGTGAACCATCCTGTTTGTTTGAGTTTCTTTTTTTCCTCTTCCTTTGTTTTTTAATCAACTACGTGCACAAGGGACATTTCTGAGCCCCACTCCAATCACAGGAGACTCACACTTCCAGTTTATTCTTTTCTCTGTTGTTTTTATGAGCATGGAGTACTTTAATAATGAAAATAACAGCCAACTTTTAGATAATAACATGCAAATAATAACAAGTGTCGAGTCCACAACACGTTCAATAAACACTGAAATAACCATAAAAAGAATTTAAAGACGGAGGTTTACTTTTTTGCCTGGCTTAGTCTCTAAGGCAAACTTGTCTAGCCTGCGGCCACAGGCGGCCCAGGACGGCTTGGAATGTGGCCCAACACAAATTTGTAAGCTTTCTTAAAACATTATGAGATTTTTTTCCTCCTAAAGCTCATCAGCTATCATTAATGTGAGAGTATTTTATCTGTGGCTCAGGACAATCCTTCTTCTTCCCATGTGGCCTAGGGAAGCCACAACGGTGGAGGACACCCCTGCTCTGAGGCATGTCAGGAGCGATGGTAGCCTGCCTGCATGGGTAGGAAGGAGCAGTGTCCTGGGCAGCCTGGAGTTGGGATGAAGAACTGGCACTGCAGGACACATGTCCCCTGCCCCCTGTCCCCTCCTGGGTGGCAACAGGGGTGGTTGTTGATTGAGCCCCTAGGCCATCTGTGACCCCCCCACTACCATCCCTGGGTGGGGTCAGTAGTTCAGGGGCAGAGGTTTGGGCTGGGTAAAAGTTGTTTATTTTGCATGCTTGGTAATTTGGAAAATCACAGTGTTTTCACTGTTTCTTAGGCCATGCTGGAGTGTCCTGGCATTAAGGAGAGCATGTCCACATGTCCCAGGCTCAGTCCCCGGCTGGGTGTGTTGGGAGCTGTTGAGGCTGGCCTTTTGGAGGATGGGTAGAAGGGTGAGAGGAAGAAGAGGGAATTCCTCACTCCCATCCTCCCAGTTCCATACACACCTAGAAACAGGAATGAGGGATTGATGTGGTGGCTCAGAGAGGTAAAGCACCGTGCCCAAGGCCACGCAGCTGGAGTGGCTGAGGTGGGCTTTGACCTCAGGTCTGTGGGACTCTGACTCTCACACTCATCGTGTCCCATGAATGACTGGCAGTACTGGCTTGAGACATGATCTCTGGGGTCAACCTTGGAGCCCTCCACACCTTTGTCTTCCTGACCCACACACTGTGGCCTCCAGAAGGACCTTTTGAGCGGTCAGACCGACCCCAATGGGCTCCTTCACAGCCCCGCAGCTGGGAGGATGGACAGGGAAGCCCCTCCTGTTAAGACCGAAGTACTGCCGAGTAGGGTGGGGGGTGCCCAGCCTGGGGGTCAGGCACCCGGCAGTGGGCTGGCTGTAGAGGGCACCCATGACTTCTGTGTGCCCACTTTAGGGGAGTTCCCTCCCACCATGCCTGTGGTTCCACTCCGACTGCCTCTCCTGAAAAGCCAACTAACAACACGATGCCCACCACCTGCGGGCCTGGGCCTTTTGTCATGTGTGTCCCACCAGCTGTGGCATTCCGAGCTCTGCCCTACAAGTAGGCTGACCAGACGTCCTGCTTTAAACGGGACAGAAAACAGCGGTACTGTCCTGTTTTCAAACGGTACGTCTGGTCAGCCTGGTCTCACTGGGCTAAATTCAAGGGGTAGGCTGACCCTACCTGTCGTTTGAAACAGGACAGTACCATTGTTTTCTGTCCCATTTAAAACAGCACGTCTGGTCAGCCTACCTAGATGCCTGCGGACTGAGAAGAGAGGGGGTCCTGACTCTGGGGTTGCGAAGTTGAAAAGGTATAAAACTGGAGCTGCTGGTGGCCGTGTGTCGTGGGGTTACGTTTCGCTGCACGTGACAAGAAGCTCCAAATAAACGTGCAAGGGCTTGCGTGTTCGTGTTTGCATGTAAAAGAAGTCTGGCGGTGGCCAGTCCACGGCTCATTCTGACCAGGGCAGCCACACAAGAAGAATGGGGCCATCTCAGCCACAGGGCAGGGAGAAGTGAAGTGAAAGCAGAGCCCACCCAGGAGAGAGCAAAGCCCAGAGCTGGGGAGAGTTCTCGAAGCCGTTCTTGGCACCCCTGAATCCAGCCTTCGCTGAAGCCAGCAGAGCACCAAGTCTCCAAAAGCCAGTTCACTAAAACCAACTGACCAATGACGAAGTCGCCGATGAAGTGAGCAGTCTGCCCCACGAATCACATGCACCTATCAAACAAAAGGCACTTCTTTTCACGAGGATTTAGAAGCAAGCCCACGACTTCGGTAGCAGAGAGCGACTCACGCTCAGGAAATCGGCTCCTGGGGTTCTGCTGAGCACCTGACCGAGCACCTGCCCGTGACCACGAGATCTGGGCTGTCCATCACTACCTGGCATTTTCCGACCTTCCCAGTGACAAGGTCAGGCGGGCGCGGCCTCACGTCATCATCTGATGGAAATCCTGCATTGGAGTTTGGGCCCGACCAGGCCCAGAGGACAGACGACTGGGAGGCCCAGGCCTCGGCGTCACCTAGGTCTACTGCAGGTGTCTCTCCCTCAACTCTCACCCAAGGCCTCGACCCTCATGATTACCCCGAGCCCACGTGGATAATCCAGGCTAATCTTCCCATAGTGAGATTCACAGGTTCTGGGGATTTGGGGTGAACATCTTTGGGGGACGATTTACTCAGTCTACTGCATCTACCAACGATGTGGGCGTTCATTTATTCGTCTAATGGTGCAGTGATCCGTGAGAGCTTGCTGGCGATGGTAGGAGCTTCTCCACCAGGGCGACCACACGCTGCCGGGTCCTGCCCCCACCCCCAGGCCCTCGGGGTCCTGCCCCCACCCCCAGGCCCTCCGGGTCCTGCCCCCCACCCCCAGGCCCTCCGGGTCCTGCCCCCACCCCCAGGCCCTCCGGCCGTGGCCCCACTCCGTTGGTCTCACGGCTCGACCCCTGCCTTACTGTGGAGGTGGGCACACACGCACGTAGGCTCCTTTTTCTCTCGGCTGGAGAAGGAGGTAAATCCAGTCTGCTTCTGACGCAGCAACACTCACAGAGCATCTGTTCTGTGCCTGGCACGTCCCATGCATTTGCTTTATGCCAACCCAAGGGGTGGGCTGCTTCTTGCCTTTATAGGCACGGAAGGCTCAGAGAGGCCAAGTAGCCTGCCCAGGGTCACACAGAGTGGAAGTGGCAGGTTGGAACTGAGATCTAGGGGGCTCCAGAGCCTCCCGCTTCATGAAAGCACCACCAGGCCTCGAGGATGGCAGCCTCCCCTCGGTTCTGACTCACTTTTTCTTAACCCCCCCGAATTTCGAGTTCTAGTTCAAGTTCCCTCTTAGTTCGGCGGGAGTCAGCTTTTGGCTCTTGGGAACAGAAGACATGAGGCTTCCTGTGCTGGGGGCCCCCGGCCCCCAAACTGCTGTCACCTTTTAATAGATTTCTCGGGGAACGAGTAATTTGTTGCTGGTGCCGGGCTGGCGTTCGGCAGGAAGTCCCTGCAGGCCTGGAAGGTCAGCATGGAGCAACTCCAAGGCGGCTGCTGGGGGAGGATACTGGGTCAGCGCGGCCGCTTAGCACAGCCGCAGCGCCAATTACCGCCCGGCCTGCTTCCTGCCGCAGACGTGCCCAGGGCCAGGGCTTTGAACCCTCGCAGGGAGGCCAGCTTGCAGTAAACAACCCAGGGCAGCGGGCAGATTGACAGCAGAAGTGCAGGAAGATGGGCCGGCCACTGGTTCTGCGTGCTGCTCCTGCGGGCAGATGGACAGGACCATGGTCCCTTGGGGGTCCCCACAGTCCGGGGCTCAGAGGGGCCGTCAGCGTATCCAGGCTTCACTGCTGGGGAGACAGGCGCCTGCCATGTCTGGTGGGGTTTCTAAGCCAAAGTTTTTGGGCCAAGGAAGAGGGGAGAGGAGCCTGGTCGGGGTGCCCTTCTCGGCCCCCAGCCTGGGAGCAGGGATCCGGAGAGAGAACCCACAGGCGGACGTCAGTGGCTTGCTGCTCCCTCTGTCCCCAGGACTGCCTCCGAAATAGTGTGGTGGCGATGGGCACTGGGCCGCGCTGCCGGCACCACTTCACGTGGCAGTCAGGAGGACACGTGCTCACTGTGTGATTCTGCTCACGTGAACCGCTGGGATTTTAGGTATTGGAAAGGTGACGCTTTATGAGGGATCGCCTGCAAGGTGCATGAGGGGACTTTCTGGGGTTGGTTGGGGTGCTGGTTGCACACTTATGAAACCGTCCAGCTGTATCCATGGGTATGTTCTGCCCTCGTCTTCCTTGACTGCTGGGACTTGGGTGACCCTCCCTCCCCGATCGTCCTGGCAGCTGTGACGATGTTCTCCCATGGCCCCAGTGCCACCTGCGCCCCTGCCTGCTCCATCTGTCCACCCTTTGCTCCCCCCTCACCTTTGCCTGCCTGACGAATAGTTCCATAGCTGACCTCCGTCTTTGCCCCCTCTGCCCTCCTGCCCACTCTCCTATGGCAGCCCCTTCTCACTCGGGGCTTACATGGCCCTCTGTCTGCTGTTGGGGACCTTGGGCACCTCCCTCCTCAGCACAGACCTCCCAAAGGGACCCACGTGGACCTTCTTGCCCCCATCCCTCCGCTTACCCAAGTCAGACCCCCAGAGAACATGGACTCTGCTCTTCACACCCAACCTCTGACCACATCCTGTCGATCTGACCTGTCATATCTCTTTGGACCAGACCATTCCCTTCTTGCTGTCATCACTGCCACTGCTCTAGTTCAGGCCACCTTCACGCACCTCTTGGTCCCTGGCTCTCCTGTTTCCCTTCTTTCCCTGTCCATCCGGTTGTCTGAGCCACGGCCAGGCCAGTTTTCACACACCCTGCTGTGATGGCACCCCCCCGCCCACCATTAGCACCCCGCTCAGCCCGCAGCTCCGGCCTGTGTGGGCCCTGCTGAGTTCTGGCTTCCCACTCCCCCAGCTCCTCTCCCGAACCCCTCCGACAGGTCCAGCTGTTGCATGCCTGCGTGTGTCTGCTCACATGCTCCTCTCTGCTGGAGCTCCCATCCTCTCCTTCCTGCCAGCTAGCCTCTTGATACCCTGTGCAGTCCCTGTCAGAACCCTCGGGTCCTTTAACCTTCTTAGTGGTTTCTGTGTCCATTCTCTTTCTGGGCAAAGTCTTTGAGTTCCTGTGCCAGACACAGCATTGGGGTTTGTTTAAGGAATATCTGAATGAATGAATGAATGAGTGGGATGGCATTTTTCTAGCCATGGAAGAGCGTGGCAGGTATAGAACCATGGAGAAGATGAAGCTGGGGGATGTGCCTGGGAGACACGACGTCCACATTTCGAGGTGGACCCTGCAAGGCTGGCTGGAGCAGCCGGTGGGACCCCTGGCCCTTGGGAGACACGCTCCGCTCCAACTCCCTTTGGCAAGCAGCCAGCCTGTTCTCCCCAAAGAGGTCATGTTTCTTCCGTGCTTAAAGCCTGCTGTAGCGCCCCAGTGCTCTCGGGCTGGGCCAGGCTTCTGAGCCAGCCCACAAGGCCATTCGTGAACGGGGCCTGCCCTCTTGCTAGCCTCACCCCTCCCACCCCACCCCTGCCCCACAGCCACACAGATCTACCTGCTGTTCTGCAGACCTGGCCTGCCCCCTCATTCCTCGTGCCTTTGTCCGAGCTGTTCCCTCTGTCTGGTATGCTTTCCCCTTCTCTCCCCTGTCATCCTCTAAGACCTGGTTTCAGCTCTACCTCCTCCAGGAAGCCTGCCCTGACCCACCAGGTAGTCATCTCTACCTGAATGTCCCCACTACAGGGAGAACAATCCCTCTTACGACAGCCTGCCTGTCCTTTAGGGACCCAAATCTCTGCTTGACGCTTCCTTACTATGTGGCCGTGGGCCAGTCCCTGGGCCTTCTGAGTCTAGTTTCTCTGTTTCTTCCCCACTTAGGGCTTCCCTTCCTCATGGGTTAGGACAGTGGTTCCCAACCTGTGGGTCGCAACCCCTTTGGGGGCTGAACGACCCTGTCACAGGGGTCGCCTAAGACCATCGGAAAACACATATCAGATATTTATATGACGATTCATAACAGCAGCAAAATTACAGCTATGAAGTAGCAACGACAATAATTGTATGGGGGTCACCACAGCATGAGGACCTGTATTAGAGGGTCATGGTATTAGGAAGGTTGAGAACCACTGGGTTAAGAGAACCAGATATGCTGAAAAGGGAGGCCAGGCTAAGAACAAGTGGACAGGACAGGCCTGGGTTCGAATTCCAGTTCCCTCCCTTACCCAGACACCTCCTCGCTCCCGAGATAGTTCCCCACCTGTGAGCTGGAAACTGCAACAGTGGGCGGCTGGCCGACTTCATGGAGTCGTGGCACGTGAAGCACTTAAGGCAGCGCCCGGCACACAGAAACGTCTCAATCTATGTTAACACGACTGAGCCGGGTGGGGGAAGAATTTGCGAACTCGAAAGCGCTCTGGAGGTGGGAGATAGTCTCGTGATGTCCCTGTCACTTGTGCGGGCCCCGGATGGGAAGAAGGGAGGATGTGTACTCCTGCTGGGGCTGGCAAACTCAGGGCTCATCTCATCTCCTGGAGGTACGTAGTTAAACAACCATCCCAGGCTCTGCTTACAGCGATTGGGACTCTGTGGGTCTCAGTGGAGCCCCAGAATCTACTAAGCACCCCAGGAGAGTCTGGTGCCAGTGGAGGGAATTCACACTTTGTGTCCTCCCACTGGAGCTGTGTCACTGTGGCCCACAAAGCAAGACTTGGCATCTGGGTGCTATGCCAGGGGCCCTGGAGCCTGGAGCAGCTGCTCTAATTCATGCAAAGGAAGGTGCCCAGGTTTGCCCTGTCTATTTATAACTTATTTATGAAGAAGGAAAAACAAGGGCCCCGTTGCCTTAGCAACCAGGAGCATCATGGGCTGCTTTCCCTGCAATGGGAAGATGGGCACATCTCCTCGTGGGGGGCACCCCCAGATGTGTGTATAGCCGGACAGAAGATAGGGTGAGCCTTTTGGGGGACTGTCTCATGCTGGGTTTCTAGCAGCCTGCAGGGTAGGGCAGGGTGCTGCCAGGCCCTTGGAAAAATGCAGGTGGATGCACCCTGGTCTCCTGGTCTTGGTGCTAACTCCTGTTTTCTGGGTGCCTACCCTGCTACTTCAGGCCCACTTGGGAGCCCTTTCCTGGCTGTGCCCTGGGACATGTCCCTTAGGGTACTTGGCACAGTAAACTGGAGGTATGGCTCCCAGATGAACACCCCTCAAGCCTGTGATCAGGCGCAGAGCCCAGCACCAAGGAAAGGCTTAATAAATACTGATTGATTGAATGAATGAATGAATGAATGAAGTGCTTTACAGTTTACACAACGTGCTTTCATTTGGAGCCGTTGAGGGAAGGAAAACTGTAATGCTCTCCCATTTTACAGGTGAGAAAACTGAGATGAAGAGACCAGCCTACGAAGACACAGCTGGGAAGTAGCTCAGCTGGGACGAGAGTCCTTGAGGTGGAAACCTTGCTTTTGCTCTGCTAAAGCCTCAGGGGACACATGACTTAGGTTCCAGCTGGGCCATATTGTCAGGGGTCAAGGGTTGGGGTAGTGGTGCTGTCCCTGGTCAGGGGCTGGGAGGGGTGTGGTTTGGATCTTGACTCTGCCACTTGTCAGTTGTGTGACCTTGAGCCAATGACTTTACCTCTCTGGGCCTCTGTTGCCTCATCTGTAAAGAGGTGCAATGATGCCTGGTCCTTAGGGACGGCTAGCTTCCGGAGGGCAGACACTGTGTCTGTCACTTGAACATCTGTTTTTTCCTAGTGTCTGGCACATTCTAGGTGCCTATGATGATTGCAAAATCCTATAGAAAAAATGGTTAGAGCACAGGACTTTGGGTGCTCTCAGGGAACGCTGATTGTTTTTACATTTTTAGGAAATGAGGCCCTGAGGGCTCCGCTGAAGTCACACAGCCAGATCCAGAGCAGAAACTGTGGCTTTACTGGTCAGTTGGGTTTGGTGGCACTGGCAGGGATTAGTACGACTGTGTCCACACACTGAGGACAGCGATTCAGGCTGGGCTGCAGTTCCGGGGCAGCAGTCATGTTGGACAGGGAGGCTGCAGAAGGGGTCTTTGAGTGCTCAGGCCCTAGAGCGGCGCTCCACACGCTGAAGGTACCGGGCCCTGCCCCAGGCTGACTGGGGTTTCTGGCCTTGGGCTCCGCCTCCGAAGGTCCAGGCTCAGGCTGCCTGAGGCTCTCCGGCGCCCTCTGCTGGGCCCCGGCGGCCTCTTCCCGGCCACCTCCAGAGGCCGTAGGCAATGCCGCTGCCTGAACTAAGTAAGTCAGGGTGTGAAAACCATACCAAAGAAACCCATTTAAGAACAAAAATGCCCTGGCGACAAATCTAGGTAACACATCATTTCCATATCCTTCCATGGCTCCTCCTGCTCCACCCAGACCCCTCCACCATCCTCCAGGGGCTGCAGGCCGCTCTGCTTGACTTCGCAGAAACCACGTCCTACTTATCACTGTTTCTTGAAAATAGTGCTGCCCAGGGTTTCGTCTGTCCCTCCTCACCCTGAGCTCACACTTTGTCTTTCTGAGCCTCCGGGCTTCTGCAGTATCCCACCTCACCACGTGTTTCCTTCACCAGTCCTTAGCACATTGGGCTGTGAATTTTTCTGGGGACTTCTCTCTTCTCCTGGACTGTGAACTCATCAGGTGTATTAGTTTGCTAGAGGTGACAAAACCAAAGTACCACACTCTGGGTGGCTCAAGCAATAGAAATGTATTGTCTCACAGTTCTGGAGGCTGAAGTCTGAAATCAAGGTCTCAGCAAGGTCATTTCCTTCTGAGGGGTGTTTCAGACCGCTTGCCTAGCTGTTGATACTTTGCTGGCAGTCTCTGATGCTCCATGGCTTGTAAAAGCAGCACTCATCTTTGCCTTCACGTTCACATGTCATTCTCCCTATGCACGTCTGCCTCCAAGTTCCTGCTTACCGTAAGGACACCAGTCATGCTGGGTTGAACCCCACTCTAACTCGATCACCTCTGTAAACACCCTATCTCCAAATAAGTCACATTCTGAGGTCCTGAGGGTTGACTTCAATATATGAATTTTGGAGTGACACAATTCAACCCATAACATGAGGAGAGGAACTATATCTGATTAATCTCCGTGTCCATTTCCTCAGGGCTGAGCCCAGAGCAGGAGCGAGAGGGTATGATGAATGTTGTGGAGGCTGTCTTTCCTTCCATAATTATTTACAGATCCCACAGCATTCAGGAGATGTTGACCTGTCCTGTCTAGGTCTTATGGAGTTGAGTTGCTCTCATCGGGAGTGGACTTCTCTAGAGCAGCGTCCAAGCCTTTCTACTTTTTACCTTCGCAAAGGTAGAAAGTTGATGACACAGGAGATACTCAAACTTTTTCATCATTGGAATCTAATGGAGGCAGGTGGGTGAAGCTTTATTTTCCTAATTTCACACAGAAGACCAGAGAAGTAATGAAAGGGAATTTAACCTTTGACAATTATTATTGAACACATAGTTGTGACAGACACTAGTTCTAGGTGATTGGGATGCCATTCATTTATTGATTTATTCATATGTAGAAACATGACTGACATATAGTAGGTGCTCAATAAATACTTGCTGAGTGAATAAATGAACACATTCCACACTTATTGAAGCTGTCATTTACCAGCTATGCAAATGTGAACAGGTTACTTCACTTCAATGAACTTCCATTTCCATCAGTAAAATGAGTTGAATTACATAGCAGCTACCTCTTAGGGTTGTTGTTGGGATGAAATAAATGTATTAACAATAATAGGTATTTATTTAGAAGCTGCTTTGTGCCAGAATAAATGCTTTCCATGTACAATTTTCAATTCTCACAGGAACTTTAAAAAATGGAAATAAAATTAACCTAACATAAAATTCACCTTTTAAAACGTTCAGTTCAGTGGTTTTTAGTATATTCACAATGTTGTGTAACTATTACCTCTATCTAATTCCAGAACATTTTCATCATCCCAAAAAGAAACTTTGTATCCATTAAGCAGTCACTCCCCATTTTTTCCTCCCCCCATCTCCTTAGCAACCACTAATCTACTTTCTGCCTATAAGGATTTGTCTAGTAAGAACATGTCGCAGAAATAATAGAACCATACTATATGTGGCTTGCTGTGTCTGGCTTCTTTCACTTAGCACATTGTTTTTAAGGTTCATCTACATTACATGCATCAGTGCTTCATTCCTTTTTATGGCAGAATCATATTCTGTTGTATGGATGTACCCCATTTTGTTTATCTGTTCAAAAGTTGATGGACATTTAGGTTGTCTCTATTATTTGGCTATTGTGAATAATGTTGCTATGAATATTTGTGTACAGTTTTTGTAACATACTTGTATGTTTTCATTTCTATTGGGTATATAGGTAAGAGAGAAATCTTGGGTCTATGTCTAAGTTTTGGAGGAACTGCCAAATTGTTTTCTGTAGCTGCTGCACCATTTTACATCCCCACCAGCCATATATAAGGGTTCCAATTTCTCCATATCCTTGTCAACACTTGTTATTATCTGTCTTTTCTATTACAGCCATCCTTGTGGGTGTGCAGTGGTAGATTGCATGTGGTTTTGGTTTGAAATTCCTAATGACTAATGATTTGGAACATCTTTTCATGTGCTTCTTGTTCAATTCACAGCAGCCTTTTGAGGTGGCTGTTACCATTTGACAGTAGAGGAAACAGATTCAGAGTTGAGAGGACTTGCTCAAATCAAGGAGGTGGTGGGGCTGTGTGTGTTTGTATCCGAACTCCCACGGAGCCTAATTAATGGCAGAAACAGCTCTCGTCCGGTCGGGCGGAGGCCTGGTCTCTGGTGCATCCATCCACCTTGCACGAGTCCTTTCTCCGCTCCGGGAGTCAGTTTCTCCTCCGCACCACTTGGGGCGATATACTCCCAACACCTCGGGGCTCCTCTAGTACCCGCTACTCCTATAATCAATAGCTCTAGCGCAGAGGTTGCCCCGCCCCTTTAGCCCAGGTCGCCGCCGGCGCCGGAAGTACTCGGTTCTTTTTATTTGCTCCTGCCTCTAGCCCGGAAGTACTTTTGTGAGAAGATGGCGGCTGTGTCAGTGTGTAAGCCACCGGTTGGAGGTTTCTCCTTTGATAACTGCCGCAGGTGCGACCATACCCGCCCGGAGCAGGGTTCGGGGCGGGAGCGGGATTGCGGTGCCGGGGTCGGCCCTGGGCCGCGGCCTGACCTGGGAGGTCCAAAGGAAGGGTGGATTTCGGCGCCTGCGGTTCGCGGCCCTTGTGACTCAGGGGAATCGAGCCCTGAGCGTGACTTTCTCCTGAGGCCGAGTCGGCTCTCCCACTTTCCCAATGCACTCGGACACCCTCCTCCTCGGTCTCCTTAGGCAAGGTGGCACCCCGCTCTGACGCTCTCTTTGCTGAAAAAAAAAATAAAAGAGACAGTAGTGCTGATATTGGGAGGACGTGAAAGTATGTTCTTTTTTCCCCGAGTTCCCAATTAGGCACTCTTCCTGCCAGGGCGGCGCGATGTGGTCCTGCTCTTCAACTCTTTGTTCTCTCATTTGCTCTTAGAAATGCCATCTTGGAAGCCGATTTTGCAAAGAAAGGGTACAAGCTTCCAACGGCCCGGAAAACGGGCACGACCATCGCCGGGGTGGTCTATAAGGTAAGCCGGGATAGGCTAAAAGCAGCAGTGACTGCACTGATTACATGAACCTCCCCTCCTCTGGGCTCTGTCGGGAAGGGCACGTGTTAGAGTACTCAGGAAAAGGTCCTTGGGGAGAGACTGTGTTTGTTAGATTTTGTGCACTTATCAACAGTTTTATATCCTTTCTTCACTTTGCAGAGTTTTTGACAGGAGGCCAATTTACTTTTCTGTTTTAAGTTACTCCTTAGAAAGCAGGATGATGTAATGGGAGAACTCAAAATTTGGGGTCGAACAGGTTCCCACTTAACTTATATGCTGCTTCCAGTTTTGGGCAGGTCAGTTCCTTCTCACAGCCACATTTGAAAACAGGAATGATGATTCCTGCCACCTACCCAGGATTTAATCAGTAACATTTATTCATACACCATTTCTTGAATCCAGAAGTATAGCACAGTATTTTTCCTAGGAGTTTTGGTGGTAGTGGTGTAGATGGTTGGGGGAACGGGATGGCCAACATTGTTTTCCCTAAATTAAGTAGAGAGCTGTGATTTATGTATGTAAGATTGTTGAAAAATGTATATTTTTTTAAAAATAGGATGGCATAGTTCTTGGAGCAGATACAAGGGCAACTGAAGGGATGGTTGTTGCTGACAAGAACTGTTCAAAAATACACTTCATATCTCCTAACATTTAGTAAGTATTGATTAGTTTGAATAGCTGTTATATTTTCAAATATGTCATGGCTAATATTGAATTTACTGTGTTTTTCCTGAAAACCTGTTCAATCTGTATTTTATTTCTATCTCTCTTAAATGGCATTTTTACCCACCTGTCACATAAGCTAGGGTCAGCTCATTCCTTAAGTCCTCTCTTTGCTTTAGTCTTCAATTCAGTTTGTACCTGGTTTTGCCTTCTGTGTGCCTTTTGGATGCATTCCCTCCTATCCTTCCCTCTGCTAAGGCCTTAGTTCAGATTTTTTTTTCTCAGCAAGACTATTGTAGTTGTCATATAAATGTCCTGTCTGCTTCTGGTTGCTTCTCCATCTCTGTTCACTCTGTCCAACCTGTAGCCTAGGACGGCTTTGAATGCAGCCCAACACAAATTCTTAAAACATTATGAGATTTTTTTTGTGACCTGTTTTTTAGCTCATCAGCTGTCGTTAGTGTTAGTATATTTTATGCGTGGCCCAATACAGTTCTTCCAGTGTAGTCCAGGGAAGCCAAAATGTTGAACACCGCTGATCTAGAGCATGATATTTAAGGCCTTGCACATTCTCACAAAATGCTTACCTTTTCCACCTATTTGACTGCTATCACCCCCTGCTCCATTTAGTACTGGGCTGTCCCTAAATCCCTCATGTCCCTATTCCCCTCCTCTCCACGCTGTTTCCCCTTGGCTTATGTCAGCCCCTCTGCTTAGAAATGTCCTTTCCTCTTCTCCATTTATACAGTGTTTTTATTTTATTCCAAATTCAGCTCATATGAAACCTCTTCTCAAAGATCAGAATTAATTATTCTCTCCTTTCGTTTCCCATACATTTGTACCTGTGCTACTATATTGTATTATACAAGGTGTAATTTTTGTTTACTTGTATCTCTCCCACCCAACCTTGCAATCAAGTGCTAGGACTGTGCCATGTTTTCTTTATTCCCAGTACTTAGTGCACTGACTGGTACCTGGTTGTAAATACTTGGTAAATGTTAAATTGCAAGACTTTTTAACAGGCTTTGTTCTTTTGTACAACATGAATGTATTTGTATGATTAATAAGATGTACACTGTTTTAGAAGCACAGAAAATAGTGATTGCAAACGTTCCGTTGGGCCACAGAAAATATATTGACATGTAATTAGATGCGTAGTCTCAATTTTATGTTTATTTAAGATTGGTTAGAGCAGGTAATAGTTAAAAACATCTCTCTTTGTACCTGAACTTTGTGGAAGTTACCCAAGAAGCTCCACATCTAGTTGAAGCCTCTGGAATTGAATTTCAGCTAAGGTTCTAATTGTGTTTTTTAGTTGTTGTGGTGCTGGGACAGCTGCAGACACGGATATGACAACCCAGCTCATTTCTTCCAACTTGGAGCTCCACTCCCTCTCCACTGGTCGCCTTCCCAGAGTTGTGACGGCCAATCGCATGTTGAAGCAGATGCTTTTCAGGTAAGTTCTAGGGTGAGGAGTTACATAGCATCTTTTTCATGTTTTAGGTTTTCAGCCAAGGGAAGCCTGGAAGCTAGAGAAAAAGCATTCAGAAATGTGCATACACGTTTTATTTTAGAGGTCAATGGTTACTAAAAAGCTGTTTTAATTTCATAAGGTTTTTGATAATGGATTTGAATTTATGGGTGTTTTTTTTTTTCTTCTTTTCATGAGGAAATCACATGTGACCGGTTGAGTCATTTTAGAGGCAGAAGGGTATTAATTACTGAATTAAAAACGTTTTGTGGGAGTTCCCTGATGGTGTAGTGGCTTAAGGCTTCAGCGGTGGCGTTGTCAGTGCTGCGGCCTGGGTTCGATTCCCAGCCAGGGAACTACCCACATACCAAAAAGCAAAAATAAATAAATAAATAAATAAATGCCAAAAACAAACAAACAAACAAACAAACAAAAATATTTTGTTTGTAGGAAGAAAGAGCTGGAAGGAAGCTTTGAGTTTATCTTAGGAACACACACAAATACAATTGATTGTGTTTTCTTCCTCTTTCAATGGGAAAAACAATGAAATGAAAAATGATAATGTTAATATTAACCATATTTATCTTTTTGTGCCAGGCTCTGTGCTAAGTTTTTTATGCATGATACCTTTTTATCCTTTTCATTCTCTAAGGGGCCTCTTCAATTTATGTGTGAACATTGAGGCTTCAAGCGCTGCAGTTTCTTGCCTGACCTGACCTTTGCTCCCTTGTGACTCCCACAGACAGTTCTTAGTAGTTTTGTTTTTCTTTCTCAATAATTACATCATCACTTTGTTTATATAGGTCTTGACAGTTTTTTATTTATTGTTTAATTTATTGGGGTGACATTGGCTAGTAAAAATTACATAGGTTCCAGGTGTACAGTTCTATAATACATCGTCTGTGTGTTGTGTTACGTGTTCTCCATCCAGAGTCAGTTCTTCCATCACCATATATTTGACTCCCCCTCCCTTCTCTCCCACTTACCTTCAACAAACTAAACTGTTTGTTGACTGTGTCCATGAGTTTTTGTTTCTTTGTTGCTTTCAGTTTTACATTCCATGTATGAGTGGAGTCATATGGCTCTTGGTTTTTTTCTGTCTGGCTTATTTCACTTAGCACGTTGATCTCAAGGTCCATCCATAGTGTCGCAAATAGCAGTATTTCACCTTTTCTTGTGGCTGAGTAATATCCCATTGTGTGTATGTACCACAGCTTCTTTATCCAGTCATCTATCAAAGGGCATTTCTGTTGTTTCCATGACTTGGTCACTGTGAACAGTGCTGTGATGAATATTGGGGTACATATGTCTTTGCAGAGTCCCAACAGTTTTAAACTTTTAAGTTCATTTTCTCACTCCTCATGAAGAGAGGCAGTGTATTAATTATAGCAGAAATAGCCTGGGTATTTGGTCTTGGGTTGGATTACTGGCTTCCCCTTTTGAGATCTGCCTTACCTTTAACAAATTCTTTCCTGTGTAGAATGTGTGCACATGATACCACTTTTTTTGAGTTGACCAGAGATCTTTATTCTGGTCCTCGTCATTCATTAAATAGTCTACACAAAGCATTTTCGTAATCTCTGCTCCAAGCAGCAGCACCTGCATTCAGGCCTGACCATTAAAAGGAAGCAGGAACAGGAAGCAAAGATTATAAACTGGTGGCTCAAATGTCATGTTCAGCTTGTAGATAAATTTTATTTGGGTCACATAGTGTTTTTTAAAAAATAGTGGCCTGTAATTATCAACTGGAAACTTTGAATTAAAAATCTGGATTGCTGGCTTTTTTGAAAAAGAATTCAGAAAGAAGGGGTACATTGACAGTAATCTGGAACTGAGTGGCAGATGCTGTCTTTAAAGGGGGAGTGTATGACTGGTTTGTGAGTCCCTGCCTGGTTCACTTCCTTCTGTTTCCTGCCTGTCCCTTGCCTTCCTGTAAACTTGCAAATCTTCATCTGTGAGTCCAGCATGGCCACTGGACACTCAGTAAGTGGATATGGGGTATAATGTAGTTCTGCAGCAACAGTAGAATATTTTCCATTTAATAGGTGAGGAGATCAGGACTTAGGAGTCACATGGGCAGGAAGCCTGGTCATATCCACCTAATTCCTGCCCTGGCTGTACTGAGCCCTTAATATGTCACTGATTTTCATTTATGTATGTCCATCATCATCCTAACCTGGAGAATTATTACCTATCAAATAAATACTCCCAGTACAGTATGAGAACGTGTAATATAGCACATGTTGTCAAGATTTCTGGACATTTGGGTGTTTGATTTTAAATGCAAAGCTCCCTCTACTGGCTGGTATGGTGCATTACATTTAAAACATTTTGAACTTATACAATTGCTGTGTAGAGTATTTCAAGATTTCTTACAATGTCATTAAAGCATTTAGCTAGGTCTGACACATGTTTCTGTTAATCTCTTTAGAATGTTTTAGGAATTATAAATTCTCTTTTTTTCATTGTTTTATTAGTTTTAGTTTAACATACTTGATAAAAGTTAAATTGTATAAAAGTTTTGAGAGGAACATTTAAAACTTTAAACCAGGATAATCGAGGTCCTTTATATCTTCTGATATTTTTGTTGACTTACATAAAATGAGTCAGTGCTTAAGGAGTAAAAGTATAGGATTTGACTTTAGAACTTTGGTTCAAGTCCTGTCTACAGCACTTAATAGTTGCATAATCTTGGGCTGTTCACCTCACTTTTCTTAGCCTCAGTTTCTTCTCACTTAACTGGAAATAGTAGTTTCTATCTCTCTCAACTTTTGAGGAGGAAATGAATAAAGAAGCAAGTCTTATGACAATGCCTAGTCCAGGGCCTGGTGCACAATTAGATCCCCATAGAGTTCAGAGGCTGAACAGAGAACAAGGCCTCCTCTTCTTGCCATTGCTGTACCTTCCCTTCCTCCCGCCCCCCACTGAATAACCCATTTCCTGTCATGTGGATCAGTGAGAAAAGAGGGCTTGATACAAAGAAGTGGACACCTATTTCCTTATTTAAGCAGGAACTTGTCTGATGTTTACATGTAGGTGTGGTACTTGTTCCTTCTAAGCATGGAGCCTCCTTGTTCAGTCTCATAGAAATCTTTGTGATACCCCGTTCTATATTCTGGAAATTCTTAGAATACATAGAGGCTCTTATGTCTATTTTATTATATTAATTATACCTTTTACCTCCTTATGAAAGTCATATATATTCATTGTAGAAAATTTGGAAAATACTGAAAAACCTAAAGAAAAAATAAAAATTTTGCCATTCAGGGAGAATCACATTTTGGTTGGGTGCGCGTATTTCTAGTCTGTTAAGTTTATTTATTTATTTGTTTGTTCCATCCTTCTTTCCTTCCATATTACTTTTACATGTTCATGGTAAGAAAAAAAAGCTAGGAGATACAGATAAACTAAAAATATATAAAAAGTATCTGGATTCCTACCACACATAAGCAGTTGGTGCTAACAGATTACTGCACACCCTTCAAGATTTTTTTCTGTGTTTAATAATATATACTTAGTTCTGTAAAAATGTGATCGTAGTTGTACATATCCTATAATACAACCTAATATTTTCACCTACCATGGTATCTTGAATAGTTTCCATGTTTTTGCATTTCAAAATGAAAATTATCTTTTAAATTATTATAACAGTGATATATGACCATCGTAAAAAATTAAGACACTGTAGAAAAGTGAAAGTAGGGAAGTAAATGTTACCTGCTGTTCTGCCACATAGACACATACATCTTTGAGAGCTGTTATTTCAGACCTTTTATTCTATGCATATATACTCATTTATGTAGTTACAGAAATGGAATCCTGCTAGAGGTGTTGTTTTGTGACCGACCCTGTTCACATAATAATATATGGTGACGATTGTTCCCATCAGTAGAAGAGTTTAGCATCTAGAATTTTTTTTTTTTTTTACCAGCATGAGAAAAAATTTTATTTATGAAAATATTAAGCAGTACAAAACTCAGATGCTTCACTTAGGTACAACAAACATGGATATGATACTAAACAACACTAGTCTTTTTCTAGAATTTTTTTACCTTGAGTCCATGGAGAAGTTCTAGAGACCCTGTAACTCTTCTGGAATAGTAAAAAATTTTTAGGAGTTCCCTGGTGGTGTAGCAGCTAGGCTTCGGCGCTCTCAATGCTGCGGCCTGGGTTCGATTCCCAGCCAGGGAGCTATCCACATTTAAAAAAAAAATTTTTTTTTTGTTTATATACTTCTTATGAGGGGAGGGTTCCACAGTTTTTCAAAGGAATCTGACTTTTATGACCCATAAAAGTTTACGAACCATTAATGAATATAATTTTTGGTGGTATCACAGTAGTCCATTCTGTTAACCAGTTTTTGAATGTTAACAATGTTGCCTATTTTAAGGTATTATAAGGTGTTCTGTAAACTGTTGGGACCATAGAACCTTTAGGTACTTGTATGATTAATTCCTTAGGCTATATTCTAAAGTAAATTCCTTAAAGTGGAATTGCTGGATCAAAATTATATATATTTAAGATTTTGATACATACTGTCTAAACTGTCCTTAAGAAATATTGTACTAAGTTGCACTGCTGTCCGTAGTGGATGAGTAAATGTAGTATGGTTTTTAATGATTGTGTAATGTTCTGTTGTTGCTGTGCTAGTTTAGTTGATTCTCCCTCTGTTTCCACTTTTTTAGCATCAGTACTGCTGTAAACGTTTTTATACATTCATTTCTGCATATTTGTCCTATTACAGCTTTAGAGTTCGATTTCTGGATCAGTTTTTAAGGATTTTAGTAACTTGCCAAAATACCTTAGACTCTTTTAAAGGCATCAAAGATAATGTGTTAACTTGGAAGGGAACTAGCTGGTTATTATTGACTTATTTAAACATCCTATTTGGTAGGCAGTTGGCGTAGTGGATCAGGCACTGAACTGGGGTGGGAGCGATGGGTTCGGGACTCTGGAATGTAGCCTTGACTTTGTTGCTAGCTCATGTGCCTTAGGACTACCTTCTTCCCTTGTCTGGGCCCTTTCTTCTTGAGGCTGTTTCTGAAATCCTTTGCTGCTCTTTAATTTTTCACTTATAAATAGAAGATTCTGAAATAACAACTTGGTGCTCAAGGGGACATGGGAAATATTGTACTTGACTATTCTGTTCACCTAGAACCCTACCCTATAGGTGTCTCTAAAATTATCACTTTGATTGGTTCTTTTTTTTTTCTTTTCTTTCTTTTTTTAAATGGAGGTGAAACAAAGAGATAGTTTATTGAAGAGAAAGTACACTCCAAAGAGGTAGGAACGGGCTCAAGCAAGGAGAGTGGCTCAAGAGCCTGATTGGTGTTAATTTATTTTAGTTTTAATGATTATATCATTAGGCAAATTCAGCATGTGTTGGTTTCATTTTTCTTCCCTAAGAACTGAAGGTTCACAGTGGAGAACTTTAAATCTAGCATGTTTATCGAGCATAGCAATTCTAATGGTTGAACCAAATACAGGGAAGGCAGTCTACAGAAGTAGAAAACCAGCCAAGTAACAGGTCCAGAGGAACAGATATGTGCACGATCAGGCAGAGGTGGGAGTTCCCTGATGGTGTAGTGGCTTAAGGCTTCGGCGTTGGCGCTGTCAGCACTGCTGCCTGGGTTCGATTCCCAGTCAGGGAGCTATCCACATACCAAAAAGCAAAAAACCAAAACCAAACAAACAAACAAACAAAAATCAGGCAGAGGTGGAGGTGGAATAGAAAACGTGTTCCTTTTCAGGTTCCTGAGAAGTATAGTTTTATCCTCAGGGTGGTGGCAGTGGGTTTTATAGGCCATCATGGAGTTATTTCATCATTCGCTTCCCTGAATGGTAAAATACTTTCTTCTTTTACTCAGTATGAGCTCCTATCTATGACTGTATTTCTGTGGATTTATTCAAAGGGAAGGTGTTGTTTTTATTTGTTTATTTTGGCTTAAACAACAGAAATTTATTTTCTCACAGTTCTGGAGGCTGGAAGTCTGAGACCAAAATGTTGGTAGGTTTTTCTCTCTTCTGAGGTCTCTTTCCTAGATTTGCAGGTAGCTGCAGTCTCTCTGTGTCCTCACGTGGTTTTTCCTCTATGCTCAAGCATCCTTGGTGTCAGAAGGAAGGTGTTTTGACATTAGTCATTTTTCTCTCAGGCCATGGTGAGATTGATAATTTGAACAGCTTGAGTTAGAAACTTCTCATTGTTAACTTGGAAGGGAGTTTATCTACTGATCACAGAGAGCTCTGATGGGAAGGGTACTGGTAATCTTTGGAGTATGCCAAGCTTGGCTCTGAGACATTGGGCAAGTACTTAATATCTTTGGTTTTTATCTTCCCTGAAGTGAGAATTACAGAGCCCTCTTTTAAAGGGGGTTGTGTGACTGAGATGAAGTAAGGTACGTGGAGTGCCTCACATAATTTAGTTTTTATTGGCTCAGAGATGTTCAACTAAAGTTCATTCCATTCTTCATTTTGTCTCCATCAAAACAGTAACCACTTAATGAAACAGTAGCAGTGTAAGAAAAATCTTTTGTTTTCTGACTTCTCATACAGCTTTTGATTGTTACAGTGATGCAATGTAGACTCATTTTTTTTTCTTATGCATACTCTCATCACCAGGTATCAAGGTTACATTGGTGCAGCCCTAGTTTTGGGGGGCGTAGATGTTACTGGACCTCATCTGTACAGCATCTATCCTCATGGATCAACTGATAAGTTGCCTTATGTCACCATGGGTGAGTGTAACATGTTTCCCTGATGTTTCAGAATCCTCTTATTTACCGAAGTGATTTCTTAAAAGAGCTGGTCTGTTTCCTGTCAGAGGAGGCAGTACAAACAGTGCTTTGATTCATGTTACAACTGAGTTCTTCCTATGGGTTGGGCCCTATTCTATGTGCTTGGGATATAACAGTGAACAAAATTTCTATGAAGATTTTTGCTTGTAAGGAGTTTATTTTTTAGTGGAGGTAGACAGACATTAACAACAGCTACTATAAATAATCACTTTCTTAGTGATAAATAGTAGAAGAAAAAAGTAATTCAGGTGATATTTTACCACAGTTGCACAAGATACTACCTTTGGGGGAAACTGGATCAAGGGTATACAAGAACTTGATGTATTATTTTTTACATCTGCATGTGAATTTACAATTATCTCAAAACAAAAAGTTAAATTAAGGCAGAGTAAGGGACTTGGGAGTGTTGGGTTGGAAGGCAGACAAATAGTGTTAAATAGGAAGGTCACAGTAGGTCTCATGAAAAGGTGAAATTTGAATGGAACAGCCTTCTGGGTAGAGGAAAAGCTGGTGTGGAGGCCTCACTGTGGGAACGTGCCTCGAGCATGCAAATTATTTTTAAAGCTACAGTGACCGGAGTCCCTCTTTACCATTTAATCTCTGAGTGCTCATGGACATTTGATTCCCCCCGGACCTTGATTTCCTCACCTGTGTAATGGTATTACTAATAATGCCTCCATACATGCCAGGTTACAATGATCAGAAATAACATAGAACGCATCTGGTCCAGTGCTTGGCCTATAAATAGTAGTTGCTTTTTTAGATCAGCTTCTTACATTTTGCTTTAGCTATAAGTGCTAGATAAGAGTATTTTTTTAATGAACAAAAAGTGATGAAATTATATTTAGAGGAATTGGGATTTTTAAGGTCTAACTTTCATGTTAAATGTCCCAGTCAGTTTGTATAGGCGCAGAAATTCAAACAGGTCATGTGTAGCTGATGTTTTTCCGGATGTTGTCACATTTTTGTCTTGGTACCTTGGCTCTACAGAGCTAGGAACTCTGCTGCCTTAAATAGTTTGGAAATTGCCAGTTTGAGACTTTGCAATTCCATTGTGTTATTTAGCTTCTTAGAAGGCTTTTATGCAATAGATGTTCCCTGTTTGTGGGGAGAATGATTTACCCCCAGCTACCATATGGATGAATCTTTGTAATTATTTTAAAATGAAGATATAGTAATTTTAGAATTGTTCTGAATTGCTTTATTCAAATGTATTTTTCTCTGTCAAAGTAATATTTTTCCCCATCTGATGCCTTTAAATGTAAAGGCAGAATAGCTTTTTCTATTAAGTACTTTCATTTCTTCCTTTTTTACTTAAAAAAATTTTGCACAATATCGCTACATAACCACCTTTTTCTTAGCAAAAATATTTTACAGTTGCAGAAAAGTAACAATAATGTACAGTGAACAGTCCTGTATACCCTTTCCTTATATTTGTCAGTTATTCACATTTTACCACAGTTGTGCTCTCTCAACATTGCTATTATTGTTAAGTGTGTGTGTGTGTGTGTGTGTGGGTGTGTGGGTGGGTGTAGAGCTATTTGAGAATAAACAGCAGATACCATAACCCTCCACCTTTAAATCCTTTACAATATTCTCTTACATCTTGATCAAATCATCAGATGCTGGAAATTTAACATCGATACAAAGCAGTTTCATTTTCTAGATTGGAAAGTTGAATTGGTTTCTTTTGCTTTTGAACTGTAGTAATTTGTCTTATGAGCATAATCCTGAATCTAGGAAAAGTTGTTGAAAGTGATTAGTAGTGATGTAGTTCTGTGTCTGCTCACCTCCCTCCTGCAACCCTACTATGTGCTCTGTCCTGGCCAACAGTGATCTCATGTCTTTCCAAGTCCACTGTGAGTCCAGGGCGATGGACCTACAGCTCTGAGTTTATGGCTCACTTCTGTTTAGAAATCACTCCACACAAATCTGGTTTTGTTATTGAGAGACCAGTTTAAGAAGAACGTGACATCAGTAACATCTGATTTTTAATATATGAGTCAGTTATTACTTTGAGGTTTGGTTTGTTTGTTCATCTATTCATTTATGAACTATTTCTTGAGGGCCTTCTGTGTAAAGGCACTGGAGCAGGCCCCACAGATAAAGGTGAATGTGTGGATCTTTGCCCTAAATATACTCACAGTATAATTGTGAGACAGATGTACAAACTCCCTAGGTACAAAGGCCAGTGATGGCCCGAGGGAGAAAGGGGCACATCTAAAACTGAAGGATTTCAGGAAAAGTTTCATTTCACTTGAGCTGAATATTAAAAGAAGGATAAGTTATTTTCATTTATTTATTATGTATTTATTTAGCATTTACTACATGCTAAGCCCTGTGGGGTATTGGGAATATAGTGGTCAACACAGCACTGGCGTCGGAGCTGATAGCCCTATGTGGGAGACAGGATTAAACCAGTAAATGCACATTCATCTAAAAGAATGCTCTGTGCTAAGTGCCCTGGGGGAAAAGAACAGTAATAAGAGAGAATGACTGGAAGGAATTTATGGATAAGGGGTGTAAGGGGTGTTTGGGAAGTCCTTTCTGGGCAAGTGATGTTAAAACATTATCTAATGAAGGTAATTTACAAACATGACAAAACATTCAAGTGGGAAAAAATAGTACATGAGAAATGTCGCATTTCATATCCCACCTCCAAAGTAATCACTGTTAAGAGTTTCTTGTGTTTTTCCCAGAAAATGTTTTATGATATACCTTCATGTATTGTCGCCTGTCATCTCTCTAAAATACCCCAAAAGAGGTCATGCTGTTACCTTACCGTTAACTGATTTTGAAGATGTTTTTGTGTCAGCACATGTAGCGCTCTATCATATCTATAGTAACAGCTACATAGAATTGCATTACATGGGTGTACTGTGATTTACTGATCCATCTTCCTATTGATGGATATTTTCGTTTCTAGATTTCTGCAACAATTGTGTCTAAAATTGCTAGTAGTGGTCTTTCTGGATTAGAGGGTGTGTGTGTATTGCTCAGAATTCTCTTTTGCAAGCAGTGAAATCACTGGATGATTTAAGGAAAAGAGGAATTCTTTTCAGGGATAGAAAGTGGCTCACAGAAGAGCCAGGAGGGTGAATACTGGGTTGGGGCCAAGAACAGTGTCAGAAATCATGCTGCAGAATGGACCATTGCAGGCGAGTGCAGAGTGCTTCTGACTGCTCCGCTGGCGCCGCTGGTGCTGGACCCTGGTTCGCTGCTCATCTGCTGCCCCAGCTGCCCTGGAAACTAAGTCTTCCTGCCATCTCCTTGCGGTGGTGGTAGGGGTGCTTCTGATTGGTGAGGCTCAGTCACCCACTCATAAGGTGGTGGAGTTCCCCAGATGTAAGAAGGAAGAACAGCTGCTGGGCAGCCCAGAAAAATGACAGATGGCTAAACAGTATGTTTTACGTTTTGAAAGCTACTGCCAAATTGCCCTCTAAAAAGATTGTACTAGTTTATATTTCCACCAAGAGAATTTGAGAAGGCCTTTCTTTTACAACCTCACCAACACTGGGTTCTCTTGCCAGGGTGACAGGAGAAATATGGGAAGGAGTTACACAAGTTGAGACAGACCTGGAGGTTAAGTAGAAATTAGCCAGGAATTGCCTCCTGCTCTCTGCCCCCATGGCAAAGACTTTTCAGATCCTGTGGTCAAGGAACTGAAAGGCCAGAGTTTGCTGGATGGATGAGGCACACACGTGGGAGGGGGGTGCGTTCCATGCAGGGGCAGACATATGGATGTTAAGGAGTGGGGAGCAGGGGCAAGACAGGAAAGCTAGACCAGAGAGGGCCCCCGGGGTACAGGCTGAGTTGTTCTGATTTTGCCCTGGAGGTTTCCATTTACTGTTTTCAAGTCAGGGAATAAGAGGGTGAGACTTGGTTATGAGAAGGAGCAGTCTGACGACAGCTGTAGGGAGGAAGATTGGCATGGGGGCGTCTGGAGGCAGGGAGGGAGGTTATGTCTGGCTGGAAATGTTGACGGTGGACAGGTTCAGGGGCAGTAAGGATGGCCACCGACAGTACAGAGTCACTCAGAAACCAGCCAGCCATCAGGTTAGATTCCGGTCTCT
The DNA here is from genome assembly GCA_004026885.1 of Lyroderma lyra. NCBI lineage: Eukaryota > Metazoa > Chordata > Mammalia > Chiroptera > Megadermatidae > Lyroderma > Lyroderma lyra. The sequence goes on from PVJL010000118.1 coordinate 537,344, forward strand.
GTCATCCGTCCTCTCCTGTCCCGCTTAGTGCCCATCCCTTCCTGGCTCTCCACCGGAGTGCTGGAGTAACTCCTTTACCTGGGGCCACCTCCTTTCCAGCTGGGCTCTAGGCCCTTTTTCCTGTCCCTCCTTACACCCCACTGCTGGAGCACTACCTTCTTCAGAAATGCCTTTGCTGCCTACGTCTCACCCAGGGGCTAGCCCAGAAGCCGGTCCCTTGTGACTGCCCCCGGCTGAGTGAGTGAGTTCCCAGAACTTTCCTCTCGGCATTTGGTGTGAAATACGGTTCCGGGAGTCTGGCCTTGTCCACACTCACTTTCCCAGGCGTGCTCCTCCTGTCTCTGCGGAAGTCTGACGGCTCAGAGCAGGGTCTCTGTCTCACTCCCAGACTCTCAGAGTCCCGTGTGCCTCCATGAGTATTTGACGGTGAACTAATTTTCTGATCCTTGAACTTGCTTGTGCCAAAGAACGTCTGAAACTTAGTGTTAGAAACCTTAGCCGCTGTTCATTTTTGTGAACTGGCAGTTCCTAGTGCCCCTGGCCCAGAGCTGCTTTAGATTGTGTTCTAGTTGTGAGGCCCTGCTTTAGCACAGAGCATTGCATGGCATGTGAGATAGGTCCTCTTTTTTTTTTTTTTAAAGCTTAATATTAATTTAAATTTAAAGCATGTTACGTGGTGTCTCTGTGCCAGAGTCTGCTAGTGTTGTCACGTAATTTTCAGTTAAAATTCTATGTAAGAAATGCTGTCATTTCTGTTTTATCTATCAGAAAGTTGGAACTTAAACAAGAGAATTAGTAACTTGCCTCTGAGTGGCAAAATGTGGATTGAACCCTTGTATTCCAGCTCAAGTAAGCCCCAGTACAAGACAGCTGCTTTGATTTTTATCATCTTATAGATGATATTTCATTAAGCTGTCAAGCCTTGCTTCTAAATACTGAAAATATTTATACAAATTCCCGAAGGGCATTTATTTATTTTGCATGTTTTCGACTGGTCTGTGTGCAGACTTTCCATATTATCACAGTATTACTGAAACAGTTTTATAGTATCAAAGGAAAAATTTTAAAATAATACACAATTCTACCACCCCAAGACTGCTTTTTATTTTATTTTGCAATCCAAGTCCATTGGAACAGGAGTCTTTTACCAGAGAATGTAAAAGGAAATAGTTGTACTGCCCTGGTTTTGTCTTTACATTCTTTTAGTCATTGTTGCCTTTCGAGTTGGGCTTGCATACATTTTTCCCTGTGGTGGTAGCTGTGCAGGGCTGCAGTTCTTCCTAATGAAGGTGTTTCTTCTTAATGCTTTCTAGATTTTCCTGTGTTGTTGTTTTTGTTATAGTCTTTCCTTTTTTTTTTATTTTTTCCTGAGGGACTGGAGAGCTGGATTTTGCAAGAGAGCCCCAGAATTGCCAGAATTTGGTGGGCTTTGTTTTAATTCATGCTATTTATTTTGGGTGAGCTACAAATCAAACCTCAAACTACAGATAAAGTAAAGGGCCCTCCTAAATGAAATATTCCCATGAAGCATTAACATTCACTGCGGATTGAGGGTTTCCGTTAGTGTAGCTTAAGTGAGAAAATGAATATTTCATGTAAATTCTCAAGCTTTAGTTAAATGGTAAGTTTTTTATTATGAGAATAAAAACAGAACTTTGTAATTAATCTTTTCTTATCTGAGTGATTTGACAGTAAGAGCTGGAAGCTACAAATTGCTCAGACAAGGGTGTCTAAATTTTGTCTACCCATGGGCCTGTATTGGCGACTAGCCAGGCGCCTGAAGGCTACTCTTAATTTGCATTGACTGGAAGACACCTGTCTTGCCTTTTGCGTCTTTAACGTGCTGGCACAGCTTGTTGAGTGCAGGGTCCAGGAGCCTCCTCTCTGAGGGCTTGCCTTCCCGAGGGTTTACGGGGAGAAGAATGTATCAAACTCCTTGTGGTACGGCCGGTGGACAGGTTCTGTCCTAAAACCTTTTTGTGGACATGATGTTGACCATAACAAGAGCAACATTCATCCAGCAACTTTCCAGCTGCTGTGCCAGTAAGTGTTTGGAGATTTTACTGGTTTAATCTTTGTAAGACTGAGGTGAGTACTATCATCCTGTCTTACAGATGAGGAAATTGAGGCTCCGAGTGGTATGCTAAGGTCACATATCCAGGAGGTGCATGATCTGTTTTTTGTTTTGTTTTGTTTTGTTTTTTAATGTGGGTAGTTCCCGTGCTGGGAATCGAACCCAGGCCGCAGCGTCGACAGTGCCGAAGCCTTAGCCACTACACCACCAGGGAACTCCGCATGATCTGTTTTGGGAACCCTGATCTGTGTGACTTTTACACCTTGGCTATGTTATTGCTGTGAGTGGTGTGTGGCATGTGGTCCAGACTAAATATGATTTGGTTTATTCTCTAAAAAGAAGGGCCTCTTGCATTTCATTTAATTATTTCTTTAAGAGAATAGTTTGCAAGACGCTGCAGGTGGTGGATTAATGTGATTGTTGAAAGCTGGGCAAGTTTCTTTGACTTTTTCTATTAAGGGTAAAGAGTTATGGTTTTATTTTTTAATAGATAAAATGTGGGTTTTTAAAATTCTGAGATTAATTAGCTTATTCTTTTAACTTGCCAGCTTTCCTTTATTAGTCAGACAGAAGTAGTGTCAGGAGAAGCTTGGGGACCATTTTTTGCTATTAGTTTGGCAGTGTTCCTTGTAGCAGCATTGGCAAGGTATATAAAATTTTTGTTTTTGCCTACTTATTCTCATAGAGAATTAATATGAATAAAATTTCAAGCATGACATTCCTGGAAATGAGGCCCTTGGACAATTTAGGAATACTAACTTAAGGAATAAACATTGATATGCACAATGAGGGAAGACTTGGGGTCACTGCCAGGGCCATTCAGGTAAAATTCGATCTCCAGATAAACTGGTTATGCAATTTCCTAATGACTGGAAGGCACCTCTTAAATCCCAGTTTACAGAGCCCCCTAGTAATTAAAAAGATTTGGGACAGAGTAGTAAACATAGCAATGTCTCACCTTGTAGGCAAAAAGGAGTCTTAGAATTAAGCTGGAACAGAAGAACATCAGTAGGGAATTCAGGTCTGCCATTTTCTCTGTGTTTTTACACTGAAGTAGACATTTTGATATCTCCACATGACTCGATTTGGGAAATTTTTTCCTGTGCTAAATCAAATTAATGTGCTACAATATGGCAGATGTTTTTTTCATATTCATGTTCAACTCTCAAACCAGGTGTGAACGCAGCAGCACTGTATTTAGTTCAGAGGGCACGTGGACCTGATAGCTCTTGTGTTGCTGGAAGTTCTTTTTGCCGACTTGTATGGGCTATGCGGCTATGTGCAGGAGATTCTGCAAGCGTGCGTTCCGTCAGTACTGGAGTGAGTCTCAGCCCCCACTCTCTGCGGGTCACATGCTGTGCAGTGGAGGGCACTCCACTCTGGTGGGAGCTTTGTTCATGCAGTCAGTGACCACCCAGAGCAGGCTTTTTGTAACCACTTGAGGTATAACCTAGAATCCTAGAGAAAGAGGTGGAAGCCCTGGCTTTGGTCCCATCCCTGCTTGGCAGGGCTGGTCACCTAAACTCAAACCTCTCATTTCCAAAAAGAGGCTAACTGTCTTTGTGGGGTGCTGCAGTGTCATGTTGTGTGTGAACACACACTAATGCACCTCGTGCTTTTTCTGGACACTTTTTGCTCTTGGCATCATTTTTGAGGTAGTGTGGGACAGTGAAAAGAGCTAGTTTTTTTGGAGTCCAACTGGGTTCAAATCTAAGTCCAACATTTATTAGCTTTTGAGTGTGAGCGTTGTCTTCTTCTGTAAAATGGTTAGAGGAACTGTACCATGGGAAATGTGTGAGGATTAAGATAGCATACATAACAATCTTTGTATGGAGTACAGCGTAGATATTTGGTGCCTGGTGTTTTAATCATTTTAGTGCTGACACATTCTCGGTGCACAGTTCTGTGTACTAAGAGTTCTTTGGCAATTTTTCCTGTTTTGATTAATATAACTAAGATGCATTTTAGAAGATTTAAAATGTGCCATGCATGGATTTTTTTATGTCTTAAAATTATGCCGGGAATTAAACAACTAGGAACCAAAAGCTCATGGAGATTGAATTATGCATCTCTATTCCTGGTCGCTGCAAAGGTGGTACTAAGCCAATAGATGGTGCCATTATGTTAGGAAATGAGAAAATATTTACTTCTAAAATTCATCTTGTTACAGAGAATGTAATATATCCAGCCCTTGCCAGGTCTTAATCTCTTCTAATTAAAGTGGACTTTGTTCTTGATTCTGCATAGAAATGTTAAATGTCTATTGTAGGTAAAATGCTGAGGTATTGGATTAATGTGTAGGGTGCCACTCTTCTGTTTTTTTCTGCTTTGACATTTTACCATGAAGTCTTTCCTGACTTGAGTTCAGTCCTTAGTCTACAACTAAGTAAAAGTCCTTGTGGGGAGTATGTTTCAGAACAGTTAAATGCAGTGCTCACAGATTCAGGTCCTTTGTTTTTAAACTCCACTTCAGAGAGAGTGAGGTATCTAATTCCTCTTTACCTGCTCTTGTTTCAGAATTGGCCCTGCTACAGAAAAGTGTCTTTATACTCTCATAACCAAGTGCTTGATGGCCTTTTACTTTCTTGTTGGACAGAATAAGTGGAAAGTCATTTTCTGCATCAGAACACTTTTCACAGTGGAGTTCATAGAACTAGGGATTTGTTGTCAGCCGGATCTGACATTACTAGCTGTGTGACTTTGGGTAGGTCCCTTCACCTGTCTGAACTTCATTTTTTTTCATCTGTTGAGATAAGTGAAAAAATATATGTCACAGTGCTTTACACATATTTTCAGTGTGTAGGATTTCTTATTGTTTGCACACAGGCTGTATGCACAAGATAAACCTTTACTTAATGATTAAGATGAGGTGTGTTTTATAAACTATTAAACTAAACTCTGGTGTCTGTTGTTCTTGAGTGTTCTGTGTCACATGAAAACTTGGAAAAGATCTGCAAAGTGGAATAATCTGCAATTTGGAAAGTATAGACCAGAGTAAAGGATTCCTTTGAAAGACCTGTCAGCTCACACTGACTTGAGCCCCCAACAGCAGGAGGGAGAAGTGTGTACCCCACCCACAGAGTGCTTGCTGAGAGCTTCTGTGTCCTGGCAGGGCCTGATATTGTGGGAGATTGGTTAAGAGAGGCCAAATATGTTTTAAGGTAATTTTCATTCTCCCGCTTATCTCCTAAATAGAGGGTTAGGTGACTCCTCTGTTTAAAGGAGAACAATTTTCTGTCCTCATACCTTGTGGCATTTCATTAAAATACATTAATAAAATAAAACCTTTTATTTTTAGGCCTAGATGCCCCGACTGTTAGTCTTTTCTTAAGAATGAGTGTTTATAATGTGTCAGGTCAATGAGCTGTTGCACTTGTAATTATAAGGGAAAAATCCGTGTTCCAGTGGCCTTTTAAATTGTTTACTTAGAGTAAAACTTAACTCCTTTTTGACTATATTACATTTAGAAAGGGAACTATTTTTTTAGAAATTGATTTTGAGTGAAAATGTTAGATGCTTTAAAAATCTATGTCTAAGCATATTAAATGGAATATTTTTTTAAAATTTATTGAGAATAAAAGACTCTCTGACATTGAGGTACATTTGCTGATGAAAAGGAAGCATTCTTCCTTCTCACGAGGGGTTTAAATGTAATACTCAGTGCTTACTCAGGAGTGAAAACATCAAATTAAACTGTTTATGCTGACAAAGGACAAATCTGGATTTCAGCAACCCATGCAAGATTGTGATTGCTTGGCCTGCCTCGTCTGGAAGCTTTTGGCCAAGACTTATAATGAAATGCATGCGCACAATTAAACCACTTCAATTCGATGTCTTGAGTTTCCCCTGAGCCATGAGAGGTGCTCCACTGCTCTCTAGTGGCTGAACGTGGTCCCCTGGCACCAACATTGTTTCATATTCATAAATCAGTTCTTCCCACATTGGCAGTGTTGGCCTGCAGAGCAAGTGCCAGCACCAGGAGACTAGGTCTGGTAGATAGGAAGGAGTGAAAAATGATCCCAGTCCTTGGGGTTGTGGAAAGCACCAAATATTAGCTAGGATGAGTGGCCAGTTGTCTAACAGTGAGCAGGTGTGAGTAAGCACTCTGTCAGGGAGAGCTGACACTGACAGATTAGAAAGTTCTGCGTGGTGCTCTTTTATCATTGCATACATCTTCAGGTCACGGGGCAAACAGGTCCTTGGGTGCTTACCATGGACCTTCCTTAGCAGAAGGAGCAGCTCCCTGCCTCCAACCCCCGAAAAGATCTGGTTAAATTGATTTGGGGAAAAGCAGTAGAAATCCATTTCTGCTGGTTCTCAGAACTTTATAACTTTGAGAGAAGAGAGTTTGAAGACCTCTGTTTCCATCATAGCTGCCAGTCCTGGGACTTGTTGAGAATGATTGTATAAAACAGCTCTTGGGGGACAGGGACCTTGTCTCAGAGTAATTACAGTAGCTCTTACTGATCTTTCTTCCATTCTGCCAGGCATTCTGCTTTCATGCATAATCTCATTCAAGTTGCCCAGCCACTCTATGAGGAGGTACAGTCTGTCTTCATCTCCTTTGTGAGGGGGAGAAAGCGAGGGTGGTAGGGTGGCTGTACTGTTCCAGGGCCAGCATTTACATTGTGCTTGATGCGATGGCACCTCCTGGAGTAGCTTGGCCGCCTTGAAGGGCTCAGAGGGCCTCACTGAGGTGCCGAGGGAAACCAGTGAGGAAATGCTGGAGCTGTGCGTTCCCAGAGTCTGCTGCCTAATGGGCACCTGGCGTGGTTTGTTTGAGGGATTGGGTGGGAAGTTGTACTTCTGAATGATGCATGGTCTTGAAAGCCGCAAGACCTAGGTTTGACTTTTGGCTCTATTTCTTATTGACTGTATTGCCTTAAAACTAGCTAAGCCTCTGTTCGCTTGAGCTCAGGGTCTGGGAACTAAAAGGCCCTCAATAAATTTTCTTCTTGTTTTCACTGGTCCCAGTCTGAGAGTCTGTGAGCATAGACCTTATTAGAAAAAAAACATATTTCTGCCTGTTGGCTTTCAGATTCTTCCTAGAGTTTGACTTAGAGCAGTAGATTTTAGAAAATTATTTCAGTCTTTTCCCTCAACATGTCTAATAGCTTAGTTTCTAGAATTGCTGTTGGATTTAGTACTCTAATGAGCTCTATAAAAATAACATGTTTCATGTGTTTTTAAAAAAAATCCCACTGTCCTCAAGCCATATTAATGCAAGTGTTTTTAAATATATAGAGCAAGTAAAAGCAATATCTTAGATAGTAAAAATTTTTTGATGCATTTCATAATTTGTCCTGAGTTGGATTGTTCTCTCAGAAAAAGTTAGGTTCTAATTGAGTTACTAATGCTGATAAACATCTTCAGAGGTTTTAGGAAATGGAGACTAATTTCTTTCTTTTTTTTTTGAATAGGGCTATTTTTAAAATAAATACTCAGAACAGATACTGAGTGGCATTGCTGAACAGTGAATGGCATCTGTTTAATCATTTAAAACATTTAACTAAAATCCCAGTCTCATTTGAATTTCAAGCAAAGCAACACAAATTAACTATGCAGATGTGTGGTAATCATTCTCCTGCAATCTGAAGAAAAAGCAAGTTAGAAAGCATGCTTTTTGGGGAGGGGAGCTGAGAAAATGTAGCTGCTTCCTTGCTTACTTTCTAATCTTGGCTTTATGGTTTTGGCTTTGCTGTTTAAGAGGCAACATGGTGGAATAGAAAGAATGGCAGACTCTTTAAATTTCAAATGATCTGGGTGCAGATTCTGAGATTTGCTAATCGCTGGCTACGTACTCTGGGCAAATTCCTTGCCTCTGAGATTCAGTCTTTCCTTTTGTACAATGAGACTACTGCTACCTACCCTGTCTGACAGCAGACAAAACTTATGTGACTGCTTCAAAATTTCTTAAATATCATGTGCATTATGTTTGTTGTGGTCCTTTATGTAATTTCTTGGCCATGGAGTAGATTGGTAAGTGGGATCTGGCTTAGCACTGATATGCTTGAGCATGTTAGGATGATTTTACCCCCCCCCCCCTTTTTTTTTTAAATATGTGGGTAGTTCCCTGGCTGGGAATCGAACCCAGGCCGCAGCGTTGAGACTGCTGAAGCCTAGCTGCTACCAGGGAACTCCTTGATTTTACCTCTTAAGACCATCAGAAGAAAACCATCCTGAGATCGCTGGTAGACAGACATGGTATACTTATTTGTGATGATTGATTGCTGTCTTTGCTTGGGACTGTTGACTCATGCATGGATTGACCTTCAGGCCCCTGTATACAAATTTCAGGAATAAGCTGCATGCTGCTTCTGTTACACAGCCAAGACTGTGACAGCTGGTATGGTCTTGATCTTTTTGCTGCCCCCCCCCCCCCCAATCCTTCCACAATGTCGAATTCTTATTTCCTCCCAGCTTATACCTTAAAACACTGTAAGTAATGAATGGTCTTTCAAGAAAAATAAGAAAATACAAGTAAGCAAAAAGAAAATAGCACCACTCAGAAGTAGCATATTTTGATTTATGTTAATCCAAATTTGTATAATGTGTATTGTATAAGCATATATGAGGGCTATCCAGGAAGCACCCAGCCATGTAAATCAAAACCAGGCGCTTATGGCTGGGCCTTTCCCGGACAGCCCTGGGATGTCAGTACTGCTTTAGAACATGTGCCCCATCCCCAAGGAGCTATTAGGTCATAGATGTCTTCCCATTGTTATGCCTCATGAGCCAGGGCAAAATGGTACCCCCCCCACCCCCACCCCCGGCTGGCTGCAGTGGACTGGGAGTGCAGAGTGCGGATGGGAGTAAGCTGTGTATCCTCTCCCCATCCCTCTCTTTCCACAGCCTGGCTGCTGGGTGCTTTGGGAGTTGGGAATTGATGAGCGGGGCACCTGTGTGTGTGCGTGCCCGTGTGCGCGTGCACGTGTGCATGTGATGGGTGAGCTTGGATAAGTCAGTAGGTAGCTAGGTAGCCATCACAGTGTCTTGTACAGTCATCTCCTAAATGGTGGTCACTGAATTACACCTTGTTTTTCTGTTTTAAAGAGCTTTGTTCTGGAAGACACGCTGGTTACTACTCAGTAACTGTGGGTGGGCTGAAAAAGGCAACTTTGGTGGAGATCTCTAAGGGGCAGTTACATGGAAACTACTGATGAGACAGAGCAAGCTGTGGTGAGAAAATGCAGAAATCCAGGGAGGTCATTTCACTCCTGTGACATCACGGAGGTTTGGACCAGACTAGCATGTATAATAGGACATGGTTTTGTGGGTTTAAAGCCTTTTTTTTTTTGGAAATTGAACTTGCTATACATTTGACTTTGTTTTGTATTCATCCCAGTATGGTAAATTAGGCAATAAATGTCCTACACTTTATCAGAGCATTTACTACTGTCATTATTCCTTGAGGGCCAGCTCAGAATTTCCCCACCTTTTCCATTTGGACAGTTGTACTCATATCACCCCATCTTAATTGAACAAACTCCATTTAGTGCTCGCTGTGTGTCAGAGACCACCAGGCACAAGTGCTAAGGATGTGAAAGGATGAGCAGGTTGCAGAGATGAGAGTGATAAACTCTTGTGGGCATGTGGTGGTCAAGGAAGGCTTCTGGGACGAGGTAGTCTCTCAGCTGGGGTTTGAAGGGTGACTAGGAGTTCTGTGGACTGTCAAGGGGCAAAGGGACTACTGCACGCCAAGGTGGGATAGGTTTGAAATGATATGAGCATTTAGGAAATTATTGTGAGTTTTTGGTGGTAGAGTGTCAAGTGTGTGTATATTGGAAAGGAGGAAGGGGCTGAGACCTGGTCATGGAAGGTCATGTGAGTCTACTCTGAACAGTTGTGGCATGTAGAACTTGGTGCATGAGGGAGTGACATAGGGTCACACCTGAGACAGGCACCTTGCCCTGTTCTTGTAAATTCTGTAATCCTGAATGAGAAGCTTTATCACTTCAGTGGATTGCTATGAGGATGACCAGCTGACATGATGCGTGGTGCATGGGCAGCAAAATGCTCCTTTCTTCTTGGCTACCTTCTCCTCCCTCCTGATAGGCCTTCTGTGCAAAGCAGAGGCCCCTGTACCATGTACACTGTCTGTCCCCTGGCTTTTCTGTTCATTTAATCCTTTGTGGGAAACCACATAGTTCTGACTGATTGTCCAGGGTGACCTTGTTTTTGGAATAGAAAATCAGGGTAAATATTCCTTCAAAGGATTTTTGCCCTGGTTTTGGGTATGCACGTGCCAGGTTAGGTAGGTTGATGGTGAAATAAAGGATTGTCTCGGGACATTATTATGATTTATAGGGAAAATGGGATATAATATTTAAACATTTGGTAGGTTATGTGGCTGTTAGTATGGTATCTGTCTGATGATTTATTGTATGCACGTAATTTTAAGTGCTGTTGGAACAAAGTCTAGGAAACGAATGAAATTATTAGAGAATACTGGTCTCATTGGGTTTGCCATCCTTTTTCTTTTTAACGGCCCACTCCTTGTTTCTTTCCCCAGTTGCATTACCTTGAGATGATGTGAGAAGTTGCGTCTTGTTCACTTGCCACTTTGGGCAATTACAGTCATAATTTGAAATTCTAACTTCAGTTTTCCATTATAAATAGCAGACACACAATTAGAGTTTCCTGGAATCCTGTTGACAGTCAGTTGTTCTAGCACTTCTGTGTTTTTCTGAAAAGGGGGCGCCAAAGTCCTCCTTTCCTAAAAAACTGGGAGCAGAAGCTAATTTGCAAGTGATTTAGAAATGGTTTTTATTATTGAATTTCCCTTTATTTTCAAGTTTACTTGGAGTCCGCTTATCTTTGATAGTAGGGGAAGCAAAATCAGACAATTTAGTAAGCTCTGGCTTTCAGAAAACTAACTCTGTGTGTGTGCGTGTGTAGGTTGGAGTGTGTTGGGTGTGGTATAAAAGGGTAAGCAGAAATACTGTGTGATAAGGACCACTCGCCTCTAATGATGTGAGAAGCACTCCCCCAACACACACTGAATAGACACTTTGTTGTAAGAGTTTAGATTTAGTATGTAATTTCCACTTACAGAAATTTTGTCTGCAGTGTTGTTTCTAAGCAGGAAAAAAAGTTTTTGATAAGGATTATTTATATTGGGAGGGAAATATTTTTTAGTTACTAAAATGTTGGATGGAGCTAAATAGAAGGAAATATACACGCCCAGGAAAAATGACAGTAAAATTCATTTATTTACTGTGAAACTGCCAGAGAAAAAATGGCCAGGAGAAAAGACAGGATTCGTAATTTTTAAGGAAAAATGCCTTTAAACTTGGGTTTCCCTTTTACAATAATTGATTCCAGTTTTCCACAAAGTTGTTAATTCTTAGGTAAGTACTCGCCCTTCCCTGGTCCTTTTAAATGTTTATTTCAGTCTTCTGGTGTGGTTACCCTTGGGCTCTTCACTGGGATGTTCTTGGTCCTGGTTGGAAGAAGAAGGCAAGCCTGCTGTTGGGTGCTCTGCAGGAGCGTTTTGTATCTGGAAGTCTTTCTTTCTGAGATTTCCTTAGTTGCACTGTCCTTGTTTCTTTGTGACAGCTGTGCTTTGTTTTCCATATGAACCCGACTTGCTTTTTACTGCAAAGTCTGAGACTGATGCTTACCTGTGCCTTGAAACAGGTACTTATGTAACTCCCCCCCCTTGACCCCTGAATCTCAGAGTAAACATGTGACTCACAAAATATTTGTGGGCTTTGACTCTATTTTCATATTTTCAAGGACACTTTTACCATGAAAGTCAGAGGTTTGGTTGTGGCGAATTTGCCCTTGCATGTATGTGATAGTTTTATTTGGATGCTCTAGTTTAATGTCTATTTAATTTCTATGTCCTTTCCAAATGGCTTTTAATATCCCTTTACATTCTACCCCCTTCCCCCCTTTTTTAAGGAGAATAAATTCTGAGAGGGGAAAATGGGGTTGCCTTTCCCTCTCCAAGCCTAAATGAATAGTCATTGCTTGTAATGCCGGTCTACACTTGACGCTTCCTACTGCTTTAGATGTGATGTATCCGGTGCTGTGAAGGTAATGATCCTCAACCGCAGCAATATCCCATAACAGGAATATCTGTCATATTCATTGGGATTACCATGTTCATTGATTTGTGTCTGTAAATCTGCTGTTTCTACCCTTTAAATTTGATCTATAATTGGACCTCCTTAAATGGTTCAGATAAGGCAGTCTGTATTTTCTCAATGCAGCGTTGCTGTCAGCTTCTCCTTTTTCATTATACATTCAGCAGACTTGATAAAATCAGCAGGACACCTCATTTGAAACTGTTTAATCGCTGCCTTTTTCCTTTGCTAAACCATTGAGGTGGTCAAGCGATGTACACAAATCATTTTAAATAGAAAATATGGTTTTCTCTGTGACCCAGCTAAATAGATAGTGTTATGCAAAACAAGTTAAAAAGTAATAAATGCCAAAAAAATCTTCTAATTGGAGTAAAAAATTGTGGGCAACTCTATCTTCTCTCCAAAAGTAGAGTACCCTGAAATATTGCCAGGCCACTGTAAAGACAAGATGATGGTTTTCTAAAGATTCCCTGAACAAAGCAAGTTTAATTTAAAATTTCAAATAGTGCTGAGCTTATTCAAAGAGAGCCCGTACTTATTTGTAACGCCTTTACTTTACACCCCACTTTCATAGGGAGAAATTTGCCGTCTGTTAATATCTATGCAGCATAACCTTTCAGCCATTTGCTATTGTGATAATAAATTTTTGTTTCTTTGTCTGTCATTTTGTCTACTCAGCTGTTACTCTTCAAAGTACAAACTAAAAATAATAGCTCCAAATAAATGCCACATAATAAAGTGTTTTACAGTTGTAGCTGGAATAACCTGGTGGCTGCAGCTCGGAGTCCTATTACCATTGCTAGTGCGGTAGTTTCTTCCCGGTGTGTCAAGGTGACTCTACCAGGGCCAGCTCATTAAAACAGCCTATTCTTTCTAACTGGCTTGGTATTTAGCGCTGTACCCAGCAACCTGCCAAAGCACGATTGTGGAGCACAAGATTCACAACATAGGACATTCAGAATTACACGGCACTCACTTTGTGAAAATATACAAATTCTCCATAACCTCATTTTCATCCTTCAGTACTTTATTGTGAATAATTTACAATTACTCTTGTCAGTAGTAGAAGTAGGGCTGGTTGCATGTGTACCCAAAATAGTGGTAAGGGTGACTCCGGGCTTTTGGAGAGCAGTTTTTACCTGTTTTATGTGACCTTACAGGATTAATATTTACACTGTACTTGAATGTGACATTGGGCATGTTTTGCCATTTTTGCTGCCCTGAGGTAAACTTGAGAAGCTAGGAGTTGGTAAATACACTAAAAATGTATCTTTTTCTTACAGGTTCTGGCTCCTTGGCAGCAATGGCTGTGTTTGAAGATAAATTTAGGCCAGATATGGAGGTATGTAAGTCCCTGCAGTTTTATTCTTTCAAATATTTTTCCAGTTGTGTGTTGGACATTTACAAATTGATTGCTGATTCCTTCAAACCTTGTACCGCACTGTTGTTATTTGCTGTGCTCTTTGGCACAGATACTGTGTTTGTTGAGAAGACCGGTTGCTTGGGGAGAGCTTTGTTTTGGGGTGGTCCTGCTGTACCCTCCCTTGGCCTTGAGGAGCCAATGCTGTTGAGGTTTTTGCTCTGGCCTTTGCACTGTCTAGGAAACTTCTTGGCTGTAAATGCTGCATTGTAGAATGTTTTCTTGTGCACTAAGCTTTCTGTGTCTCGTTATCTCCAAATGACAAGGTTTTTTGTTTTCTCACTAAGAATTGAGAAACTGTATGTCTTTGTATGTCACACCGTCCTGACCTGAAATGTGAGCAGTTTTAAAAATCTATATAGATTGTTTTGCATCTGACAGCAGAAGATGGGGACAAGATGCTGTGTGTAGTGGACTTTCTCAGTGTGATGGATCTAGTGTCTCAGATACATTTATAAAGGTATTCTTTTATTCTGTTCTCTCTAGTAGGGGAGAAGGTGCTGTTTTCTGAATGACATTCCACCTAAGTCTGCTTTAACGATAGATGTGTACCCCATTAAGTAACCCCCTACCCCCAGATCTTCAAGAACAAGCCCATAGGTCGTCCATTGTCACTTTCATAGGAGTGTTCAGTATGCTTAGATACTTCATGGCCCCACCTTATTCCTCTACTGTGCTTTATCCTCACTGCTAAACCAGCTGGTAGGCGCACACGTCCTTCAGGCAGCCTTCCTCATCTGCTACTGGTTTTTTGATAGATGTTAATGTTTTGACAGGGAGTATTAACTTGTTTTCAATAATTAGTAGGCTGTTTATTAATTCATTTACCCTATTTCTTAATATGTAGGTTTCTGCCTTCTCAGTATTCTTTTGTGTAGATACTAAAGGATGTCTTTGGAAGTTACTTTTTGACAGTGCTTTATGCCTAACTATCCTTGGAGAGGATTGCATATTTAACAATTTTTTTTCTTCCACCAGCTCATTGTCATCAGAGCACCAGGTGTCATTGGAGCTCTGAAGCTCCCTCTGCCCTTGAGGTTTGGGCCAAGTGCCATAAAAGCCAGAGAATGTAGGGTTGTGGATGCTGCCAGCCAGGACAGGGGTCCTCTGCCAGAAGCCACTGCGCTCTTGGTACATGGGGGTAGCACACATAAGTGCCTAATTGCTGGTGGCTAGATTTTTTCCCTTTCTTGGAAATCTATAGGAATACAAACTAAAGATTTAGCTAAGTGTTTTATCCTAAAAACAATATTGTCTTGCTCCAATTAAGAATAGTAAACAGGGGGGTTCCCTGGTGGTGTAGTGGCTAGGCTTCAGCGCGCCCAGTGCTGCACCCTGGGTTCAATTCCCAGCCAGGGAACTGTCCCTTCCCCCCACCCCCCAAAAAGAATAGTAAACAGGTCCAAGTATCAACTATAAATGAGATTAGGATTGTGTTCTCATTTCTCAGTGTGAATATTTATTCCCATAACTATTATTTTCTGTATGGGTTCTTAAATGGAAAATGTACTAGGTTACTTAGAATAAAAAATAAAAATAAAATAAGGTCTTTCAGTCTTGTAACTGAAGGAGAGGTGTTGCTAAGGCTCCACAAATCCATTAGAACTAACGATGGTGTAGGGAGAAAGACTGGTGATTTTTGTTTAGAAAATGGCCTCAGTAATGTCAAGCCCTCCTTTAAACCACATTAATCTTTTCATATTTTCTTGAAAGCTTTGTCTATTTTCAATTGATTGGGACCTCCATATGTTGAAGAAAAATGAGAATTGCCGAAAAAGTTGAAAGTGTGAGGTATATTAGAAGTGACTTAATACTCTGCTAAAGTAATTTCACATTATTTGGAGTTTGGATTTGAAATGATTCAAAGGCCACAAATTTAATATTGATGTGATTTGAAGAAGTGAAGGGAAATATGATCATCCCTTCAATAACACTTCTAATATTATCAATTTGAAGACTGTGTTCCTTAGATCAATTTTATCTGTAACTCAGAGCACTTAAAGTTTTGTATTGGCTATGAGACCTTAAAACAGGTTGACCAAATGCCCATTTCAAATTGATTACTTAAATTTACAATTTCATGTGACTTTTTTATTGAAATTACTGAAAATTAAAGCTAACTGATAATCAACAAAAATCATTTTATTAAGGTGAAGGTAGCACCTGCTTCTCCAGTGAAATGAGTTTAAAAGAAAAAAACCAGGCAAATTATAGTATAGCAACTATCAGTAGATAATACTTTAAAAATCTAAAGGCATGTTTAGATTATTTAAAAAAAAAAAATCTGTTGTGAAGACCAAGCAAATTTATTGTAAAGACCAACTGCTGGCCACCCTGCTTTGTTTTGTGGAGAGGAAATGGCTGCTTAGCGAAGTTGTGAGGGCACTCCTAGAGTGACTTTGTTGTGGAAAGAAAAACACCTCAATATTTATATTGATTACATGCTAAATAAAATACTATTTTATATTAGATTAAATACATACTGAAATTAACTTCACCTATTTTTACTTTTTTAAATGTAGCTACTAGAAGATTTACATCTGTGTATGTGGTTCGCATATTTCTATTGGACTGGGCTAGTCTTGCATTGTTTCTTGAGCTTGTCATTTGCACACCACATGTAAAATTTCTGCCATATCCAGGTAGTGCCTGTATTTTTTTGAAAATTTTCTTTTAAATGAACTGTTTTATAAATTGAGGAATCATTTACACATAACAAAATGCACAGTTTGATAGGTTTTGGCATTTGTAATTACCCAAGTAACCAGCTCTCAAGACATAGAACATTTCCTTCACCGCAAAGTGCCCCTTTCTAGTTAGTTCCCTGCCCCCTCCTCCCCCCACTTCAGTTTGTCTTTTTAATTTAAATTTATTTTTAAAAATACATTTATATGTAAGAAATGCTGGGTTATATTTCCCCCCCAAGACATATGAAAATGAGTGCACATTACTAATATAAATAAAAATGTGTTCATGTATCACCATCATGTGTAAGCCCAGGGGTGTGAATATTAAACTTTGGGAAACAAAGGTCTGACTTTCCTGCCCCACTGCAGCCCTTCTTGCCTGCTCGTTGCTCCTTGAACGCACTGTGTACTTGCGGTGGGGTCCTCCTTACCACCGGTTGTCTGCTGCAGTGCCCCCAGCTGCTTTCTCATTTATCTGTGTCCGTGTACTCCATTGAACACACCTGTCCTGTTGTCTTATGGCTGTTTTCAGGGACATTTGCACTTGTCATTGAGAGAGGGCGATCCATGTGGGCAGGGGCCATGGAATGATCTCTGTTTTTTAGCTCCTGATGTTTAATTAATAGGTGTTTGTTTAGTTGAGACTGGATAACCCTGAGCAAAAGTAAAATCTGAGTCATCCAGAACCACTTGGGTAATGGAGGGGACTTTCTCTTCTTCCCATCTGGAAAGGGCTGAATTGTATTTTTTTTGGGGGGGGGGGAGATAACAGAGGAAGATAACTAGTATATGTCTTTTTGTTGTTGTTCCGTGAGCAGGGATTGAACCGAGGCTGCGGCAGTGAGAGCGCCAAAGCCTAGCCACTACACCACCAGGGAACCGAACCTCTAGTATACTTTTCAAATAATATACCCTGTCGGGATAGAGTCAACGAAGCAAACACCCTGTTAAGCACACAGGCAAAACGAAGGTGGAGCAAAGGGCAAATGCTCATTGGGAAATTACAGGCCCAGAAGCAGAACAGTGGGACCTAGCTGGGATTCAGAAATGCCTGAAGGGCCTCTGCTCTATAGTTTTCTGAGCCAGGGACTTGCCACAGGTAAAAGCCCTGGCTCAAGGTTTCAGAGAAACTGCCAGCTAACCACGTGAGTTTAGGACACATTAAAAATCTTTAAAAATCTTCACCTAGTTGTGGCCCTAACATGGCCTTCAGTGGTCTTGTAATTTTCATTTTCTTGTTTTTCTCTTTGCTGTTAGCGTGGAATTTCTCTGAGGGCAGAAACTGTGCTTATTCATTTTCTTTTTCTTTATACCTAGCATAACAGTACGTAAGTATTCAGCCAGTACATATTTGTTGAATGAGCAGATAAAAAAAAGTCAAAAGCGACTTTACTTAGTAGTTCCCAATTTGGTAACTGCACTTTTAATGTTCCTAATACTTAGCAATGATAGAAATGAAGGCATAAAAAATTGTGTTATTGATTGGTAATATAAATCTCATGCTTTATTTTTATCAGTGAAGGTGCTTATTTGGATATTGTATATACGTATCAGCAATAGTGGCGTTTGAAATGTGTGTGTTGACCTATTGATGAGCGTTAAGGATGCTGGTCACTACCCAGGCTAGTTGGACAGGAGACTAGTGAGATCCATGTTGTGGCCTTATGCTTTCATTTTCCAGTTAAGTATAAGGAATTTTGACCATAGGACCTAGAATACGGAGTTAGCTTCATGGAGGGTATTGCTCAAGTGCTGAAATAAAAACATTTTAAGGTGGGAGGGAATGAAGGAAATGAATCAGATTGCTGAGGTTACTTTTCCTTCCATTCTGTTTCTTTGTAAGAAGGAAAGGAATGTTTTCATTTGGCCCAGTGAGAAATTTAAACTCTTAAAGATTATAATTCATTAAAATGGGTAGAAGATTAATATTTAGTCTGTCAAGATCAATACTGTTCCCTCTCTGCACTAATTGTCAGAATCGCATGAGGGCCGCTGAAGGGTAGTGGTGTGCGGCAGGACCCTCACATCACAGGGACGTGATTCAAAGGCAAACTGTCCCGCACCCTCTGGTATCGACTTGCAAATTAGCATCTGGAATCTAATTAAACAAGCTTAATGAAAGTAGCAGCTGAATGCTGCTGGAAAAGACAATCCGCTCCCCCCCCCCCCCATACACATTCTGTACTATTGAAGTTGGTCACCAAACACATCATGTGAGCCCAGTTAAAAAAAATTAGCATTTATTTGAAGAATAGAAACTGTTTTTCATTCTGTTATGCATTTGGCATGCTCTGGCGTCC
The DNA here is from genome assembly GCA_004026885.1 of Lyroderma lyra. Classification (NCBI taxonomy): domain Eukaryota; kingdom Metazoa; phylum Chordata; class Mammalia; order Chiroptera; family Megadermatidae; genus Lyroderma; species Lyroderma lyra. Next base: position 555,916 of record PVJL010000118.1, read on the forward strand.
CCTGAGAGCCATGCCACAGCAGATAGTGCACAATATTTATAAATCCATGACAGGCAATAATAGCAACTTGAAAAATTCTTTTGCTAGAATCTCAAGTTGAGAGCTGCCAAAAGCTGAGAGGATCAGATCTGCAGTGGCAGCTGCTGTGCCCTACAGTTAGAATTCTAGACTTTGAAGATGCTCAACTTAAAGAAACGAAGACTGCAGGCTTAGCCAATTTTTGCAGGTTTCTAGAGCTCTGGCTCTCTGCCTTTTGAAGATGAGTTGCTGAAGCTTCTACCACTGCCTGAGGCATGCTAACACCAGCAGGATCTTTCCCCCCCTAGTCTTAGTGTGTCTTCAGTTTTAAGTAGCACATGCTTAGTCAATGCCAATTGTTATGGTCCTTTCTCTGGTTGCAATACCGAGGGATGAGCTCTTACCCTATACCCTTCAGAGAGAAACTACGAAGATAGATGGTGACGTATACAAGTGCCACTTCAGCTCTCTGATTTATGGAGTCATATTTCATCACTCGGCAAGTGCTGGCCTCTAGAGAAGCCCTTATAGATTGCTAAAGATGTGAGCAGCTATCGCCCTAAAGGCTTGTGGTTACCTCACAAACGTAATGCCAAACACCTAGCTACCGAGGAAACAGAATTAATCTGTCATTGCAGGCAGCTATAGATCCACTTTAAATAATGAAAGAGTTGCTACCAAGTTGGTGTCCTGACAGCAAATCTTAGAAGTAACTTTAATTAATTTTTTAAAGTCCAGTAATGGAAAGACACTGGAGTTAGAGATTCCTTTGTGCTTTGTAGATGGACAGTGTTATAAGAGATTGGAATTATTATTATTTTATTATTATTATTTTTTTATGTGGGTAGTTTCCTGGCTGGGAATCGAACTGAGGCCGCAATGTTGACAGCGCCGAAGCCTAGCTACTACACTACCAGGGAGCTCCCAGAGATTGGAATTATTTTGATAAAAGAAGAATCTGTTCAGTTTGGCACATAGGCTGGTCCCAAAGGAAAACATAGGGCATGAGTTCCATGGGGCCAGATGGAAAGGGGCATGGGAGGTCAGGAGCTAGAGGATTGGGCTTGTGAGTCTGTTTCCACTGTACTCACTGCATGACTCTGGGCAAGCCATAGCCCAAGACTGTCTGTCTGTCTGTCTAGAGCATTGGTTCCCAGGAGGCGGCATGAGTACCCCTGAGGTTACATGTTGGGGCTGTTCAGGGGTACGTGAAAAATAGTAATGACAAAAAAATAAGCAAAGTAAAAAAAATGCAAAATGTTAGTTATAGAACAATAAATGTTAAGTTTGAATCACTGTTAATGGAGACACTTCAAAATTAGATCACATTAGCAAATGATGATTGGTGAGGGCGTGGCTGTGAACCCTTTCCCCAAACTGCCCTTTTACCAATCATGCACAGAACAATCTATTTGCAACATTTCTAGAACTTCTCCGAACATATAAATACATCCGTAGCCAGACTGTTAGATCAGTTTAGTTGTTGACTTAGTAAAAGTAAGTGCATTTTCTTTCATCGTGATTCTTTTCAAGTAGTTTTATTTAATGTTTAAATACTTGATCATCATTATCAGTGTTTAACTGTGTTATGAATACTGTAAAATTAAATCTGTGGTTTGTACTTTTAGTGTAGTAATTTTTCTTTCCTAACTTATTACCTCATTCCCACTATTTTACTTTAAGATAAGCACTTAACAAAAGTGTCAAGCATTTAAAAACAGTTGTTTTAAAAACAAGGGTTACAGTTTATAGAAAAGGATTTAAAAGGGGTACACAAGTAGAAAAAGGTTGGGAACCACTGCTCTAGAAGATGGGGAGCCAGAGACCTGCCTGCAGGTTGCTGTCAGGATTAGATGTTGTCTGTGAAACACCTCACGTGGTGGCTCACACAAAATTGACTCTAAAATATGGCAGCTGCTTCTGTTTTCTGTTCAGTAGTAGGATACAAACACTACATAGCAACGGCTGGAACGATTATTTGCATGAGACTTGGTGATTTATAGTGTAATATAGATAGATCTGATTCTTCTTTCCCATCTGAAAGCTTAAAATTGGAGACAGACCTGTTTAGTGGTCATAATGACAATGGAAGAAGCCTGGTTATACATACAGGCCGTGGAAGGATTTGCTTTTTGCTCTAGGAGAAAGGTACTGAAAACATAGTAATCATAACTGATGATTGTTGAGTGCTTATGCTGTATTAGGCTCAGAAAGCCTTTTCTGCATTATCTCATTACGTTTCAGCAATCGTGGAGGCCTGTACTTTGTTATCCCCATTTTTGTAGAGACGAGAATTAGGGTCTAGGGAGGTCAAATATTGTGCCCGAGGTCACATAGCTAGTCAGTAAGGGACTCATGGTTTGAACCCTGGTCAGTTCTGACTTTAGAGCCCTCTGATGGTAATTGATCACTATGAAATCTACTTCTTTACTAGGCCTGCAATTCTTTGACAGCACACTGTGGAAGACATCTTATTTCCATTGAGCAGCGATGTGGGCTGCTTGGTCTGCTCCTTTTCTCTGATGAGGTCTTGTGAAGACAGCAGGTAGACAGACAAGTGTCAGAGGAAGTGTGTAAACCACTTTGGTGAGCTCAGTGATTGGAAGGAACCCAGAAATAGAAAGGTGCAAGGAACTCAGAGATACATAGATACTGGGGAATATAAATAAGTCATTTGGCTACGGAGGATACTTTTTTCTTCTCTTTGAGTTCTAGATTTGTTTTCGTCTTTTAACTGTCCTCCATCCCAAATATCCTGTGATTGTTATTTTTTCCAAAGTTTTCAAATATTCTTTACAAGAGAGCCATTTTCCTCTATATAGCTAGTGTTCGGATGGCATAGCCTTCAAATTTAATAATGAGACCAGGAGGTCTTTAAATGTTGGTGAATGGCATTTGTCCATTTGAGGCAAATCATGAATAACTTGAACAAAAATAAAAAAATGAGCAGGACTATCATATTTGAATAATGAGGTGCTCTTTTTTTCCCCAACTGCCAAAACTTTTTAATCTTTGTCAACAATTGTTCTGTCCTCCGTCTTATTTAGGTTGCATCTGTGCGACTCTGAGCTCAGGAGCCCTGACAAGCGGCATATGAATTCTGTATTCATTAGTGATCTTGATCCAAATGCCTCTGTCCCTGCCATGGGGGCTCAGGTGTGGAAGCTGCTGGCTAATCCCACCAGCTGACATTCAGAGGTTTAATGACTCCATAGGAAGGTGACCACTTGCTGGGAGGTTTGCCGAGGGAACCCACACAGCAGACAATGGAGATCAAGGAAGACTATCAGTGTTTAGTCAAAGCACCTTCCTGTGCAACTTGAACCCTGTTGGCATCAAACAGAGTTTTAAGTAAATGCAAAATTAAAAAAAAAAATCCATCCTTGGATAGCTATCATAACAACGATTTTCCTGTCTGTATTGATATTGATGTTTAAGACTGTTTTTCTTGTAGTATTTAATAGGTGTCAGCTTAATGAGCTGAACTTGATTCACTTTTCCAGATTTTTAGATTTTAAGGTTATGTTTGTCTGATTGCTACATCTGTGTAGGTACCTTGTATGCCTGAGGAAAAAAAATATAGTTCAAGCCAAAATTCATTCTTATTAAATGCTTTTAAGGATTTATGCTGACATTTTTGTTTATTGTAATATTTAGCTTTAAAAAAATTAGAAAGTTAGAATGTGAGCTCTTTGATTGATTTGTGACATGTCACCAGATGTTTTGACTTTTTTTAGGTCCTCTAGTCTAAAAAAAGTTGGATGGATGGCTTATTATTTGAATAACAGCTTCATTGACATGTAATTTATACCCATACAGTTCATCTACCTTAAGTGTACAATTCAGTGATATTTAGTACGTTCAGATTTGCAAACCTATTACTACAATCTATTTTAGAACACTTTCATCACCTTTAAAAGAAACCTCATATTCATTAGCATTTACTCCCTGTTTACTTTGGGTCCTCCCTGCCCTAGGCAACAACTAACCTAACTTCTGTCTCTGTAGACTTGCCTGTGCTGGACATTTCATATGTCAGGAACCATACATTATGTGGTCTTTTGTGGCTGGCTTCTTTAACTTATAATATTTTCATAATGTTTCATTCATGTTGTAGCATGTATCGGTACATCATTTCTTTTTTATGGTTGAATAGTATTCTGTTGTATGGACATACCACATTTTATTTATTCATTCATTAGTTGATAGACATTTGGATTGATTTCACATTTTGGCTATAATGAGTAAGGCTGCTACGAACATTTATATACAGATTTTTACATGGACATATGTTGTCTTTTTTCTTGGTAGACACCTAGGAGTGGGGTTGCTGGGTCACAAGGTAACTCTTAACTTTTTGAGGAACTAGTGCAACTATGGAGATGTTAATTAAATGGAACGTTTGAAACACTTGACACACTTCTTTACACACTGGATTTGGGCAGTAATTGGGTAGGTTGTGCATTTGTTTAAATATTGAAAGGTCACTTTTAGAGGCTCTCCCGGAGGTTGTTTCTCTTGTTTGTTTTTGGTTCTAATTCCTGCTTATTGACTTTCCTTAAAACCTGAAACATTAGACATAGTAAATTGTGTGTTTTGGGATAAAAAATGTATTAATTTTCTATAATAATTTTATTTCTGGTTGTATTTAAAGTATTAAATTTTATTGATGTCAGAACCCAAAGATATACTTTCTGTGGCCCTGATTAGAATTATTCTTAGTAGTGATTTCCAGTGGCATTATACAGTTAATTTTAGAAATGAACAGATACTAAAGTTGGTGTTATGGTTCAGTGAGTGATTTGGAGCATTACCATTAGTCCTTTACAATAAATAGATGGTGATGGGTAAGGCTTCTCATCAGCATCAGGTATTTTGAGTTGTCTCCTTTTAAAAAGTAAGTTTGTTTTCCTAAATTTGAACCCTGGTAGGCCTGCTTTGGAAAGGCAAAAAGGGACTTCTTGAGTTAGGGTTGCTCCTTTGGTTCTTCTTGCTCATGTTTTCATTTTATGGTTTATAGGGTGGATACGGAAGATTTCTTTGGTCTTTCACCTGATGGTTCAAGAGTCGGATTTCGCTCTCTACCATAGAGTTTGGAATTTCACATTGTAATTGCTTCTCTCCCTTTGATTCTCTAGGATTCCTTAGTCTCCCTTGACTTAGAAATGGCTTAAATGTCTGTTCTCTGGCCAAATCAATTGTCTTCCTCGTCTCTACTCCATCTAATGGTGGTGCCTGATTATCATTTCCACCCTTGCCATTGTTTTCTGCCTTTGATAAAAGTTAAATTTCAAAGTGGGATTTTGGGCAAAGGGTTCAAGGAAATTTCAGAAAGTATGTTTTATTCTTCCCATTTAGTCTACGGAAGGAAAAGGGGGTTAGGTGGAAGGAGACCCAGAAGGAAAGGTAGAGTTTACCACCATCGCCAGTGAGCTGGGAATGATTCCTCTTGGGACCTGGCCTCTAGAATTTAAAAATCTACGCATCTTAGTGACCTTTTCACAAAAGTGATCTTATGTAAAATGTGAAGGTTTCTATTTCTAATTCTTTGAGAAGTAACAAAAATACTACAAATGGTATAACTGCCATCGTTAATGATTTTGAGAACTGTTGATTTTTTTTCTGCCAAAAATATTTCTGTGCAAAAATTTTTCTCTGTCTTCTACACTGCTATGTAAACATAATAAAAAATGTTCATTTTCTTTTATAATCAATATGGAATCAGTCAGCAGGTACTTACTGGGGACCAACTGAATGCATGGCATTGCACTGGGTGCTGTAGTCCAGAGTATTGAAAGAGGCCATTCTGTATAGTAGTGAAAATTCCTTATCCAGCTATATGCAAAATAGATTGAAAAGAAGGGATTATTTTACTCTGTAGTAGATAGGTAATTTTTTTGTGATGCATTTATTTGGAGCAGGTGTTCATTTGAAATGTTTTCACTTCATATATTTCCTCTAACTGTGGAATGTAGGGGAAATATATATCACATAAGAGAAATAGTTCACAAAGTATATTGCTTGGTGTAGCTGTGGCAAAGATCCAGCAGGCAAAACGTAACTTCTTTGTGACCAGAGAGAGGCAAGAGCTAGATTCAGGGATAATGTTGAATAGAAATAAATGTTTAGTGACTTTCAACTGTAGAGGTGAAATTGAAAGGAAAATATTATTGCTAATAAAGAGAAAATAGACTTCTTTTCCCTTCTCTTGCTAAATTGAATTGCCTTTACTAACTTGGGTCTCAGGGACATAATTTGAGGCACTAAAATGCTCCCTTTTATCTAGTTTTTTTTCTGTTAACTCAGCCAAGCCACAGTTTAGAATGTTGTAGCTCCCAGATAAAAGAAATGAGAAGTTCTCCTATTGTTTATTCACTGATACCAGTCCATTCTAGAAATCTTATTTTTTTTTAAAAATTTAAATCATAGCCACTTATTGAACAGTGACTTCCAGGGGAACAGGAAAACCCCTCTGAATTTCACATCAAAAGTGAGGCTCTGTGTTATGAATCTAAGAGGTCACTGTGGTGAAGGGGCTTGCAAGCTTTTAAACAATGGCATCCCACTTTTATTATATATGGGTTAGAGAACTCTAAGAAATGAAATAGAGGGCTGAGTGTTACTGGATGGTAGCTTAGATTCTTATAAGTTTTGCCTTGGCAGGTAATTTGGCATAAATTGTTAATGTAAATCTGGGCTAGTGGTGAAGACGTTATTTTAGTAAAAAAGATAAACTGCTGATTAATTCAGCATAGAACTCAATTACAAATTGAAAGTGTCTCTGCGGGATTCCCGGACCCTAAAGACAGCAGATGTTGAATTGATGCTCCAGCATATTTCACAGTGGTATGAAATATTAACATGGTTTATTATACTTGTGTGGTGTGCATTATCAGAAAGGGGGAGGTGGTGGGTATGTGGGTGTACATAGCAGCCAGACAGTACACATTGGCTAATATCTACTGAAGTGTGATTAAGAATTTTAGAAAAGTTTCTTCCTTATTTTTTGAAAAAATCAAATAGCTCTGTGGAAAAATTAAGTTTAAAATAACATTGGGGCTAAATATTTAAATGCAGTACCTATGTATGTTTACATTGTACATGTAAGTGAACATGAAATAAAAATGGTAATCTTACTGACACGGAATTTTAAAATTTTAAAATGTTAAATGGGACTACCACCTACAAGAGTAGGGGAACTTAAGGGCTTGAACTGTGTTTCAGTGAGTTAATTGTCAGCTTTTTTGGACTGGAAAATTTTCACGGGCTGCTGTACTGTTTTTACCTTCTGATCTAAAACATATGGTAATTTTAAAATGCCCCTATAATTTGCACAGACAGAGAAGTTTCGTTTTTAGCCAAAAAAAAAAAAAAAAAATTTTTTTTTTTTCACAGTTTTTACATATCTGTATCAACTCAAAGGGGGAAAAGTCAGCAAATTTTATGTATCGGAAGATCTGAATAAATGGAACTGCCAATATTTGAAGGGACTGGCAGTTCTTAAGAGGCATGAAAATAAAGTTGGCTTAGATGAGGTATTTCAAAGCCATTACTGCTATTATGAAAATTTTTTGCATCACAGCTTATATCAAGTCTAGGTTTTGCTAGCCGAAGTAAAAACAGTTCCAGAAATAGCCCAGTGATTACGGTAAGAGCAGATACACCCTGATGCTCTCTGCTATTATGAAGGTTTTTTTAAAAAAGGTGCTTTCTCAGTAACTTCTGAGATATACTAGCACTGTCTGGAAACTATCCAGCCAGGTAATAAGAAAATAGTGGCATTTATAGCTGAATTTTTTTTTCCAGATAGCTCTCGTATAAAATTTGGCAAAGGTAGAAGGGCAGTGGGCAAAGAAACCATAAGTTTCTTGGTACTTATCTCACCACAAGAACATCTATTATGTCCCAGTTGGAGTCACCATGAGGGCCTTTGTTGACTCTTTGACAGGGGGTGATCATTTCAAGTTGTGAAGGGTGTCTTTGTGTTCCATTCACACGAGTTTTATTGATCCTCCAACCAGGTGCCAGGTTCTGTGCCTGCTTATGAGATAGGGTCCCTTTCTTATAGAAATTTACAACCTAGCAGTGTGGACAGGCCAACAAACAGCTATTGAAGTTGTGACGTGGAATGTATGAGAACAGTACAAATCAGGGGCACAATGGCAATACAGAAGAGGGGTTGGTGGGGGATCTGGGGGACTTTCCGATGGGAAGGGGTGGGGCAGGGAGGCTAAAGAGAAGGAAAGGAGACTATTCTAGACAAGGGGCTTACGAAGTTAGGGCTCCTGCCCTAACTTGCTCTCCATTGTGTAAGTTTGGACAGCTGAACATACTTGGAAATAGGAAAACTTAACTCCAGACAATGTCTGAAGTTGTCTAGGTGGCCATTTCCCAAGTCAGTTTGGCCTTTTAATTAGCATCTGCTCTTCAGTGTGGGATAGGGCCGAGCTTAGCAGCCCTGTCCCTGCGTGTGAATATTTAGTTTAGAAAGCTGCCACGTTCCATTAGAGGTGGTTGTGTTTCCGCAGTGGGTGCCGGAGCTGTGTAGACTTTTCAGATGTCCTTTGAGATTTACGTTGCAGTGTAATTGGGAGATGCTGGTACTTAGTGTGTTGTGCATGGCGGAATGTGAGATTACCTGCTGTAATGAGACCCCAGCAGCATACCGCGGGAAGGTAGTTAAAGTTTTAACCTTAACAGATAATGTTACTTGTGGGTTTCTGTGAGGTAATTTATACCACTCTCCCCTAACCCTGAAATTGTGCAGAAACAAACAAAAAGATAGTATGAAGTTGTGGTAAATAGATATTTTAAAATTCCATCTAGTACAGATTTTTGAAAATATTTGCAGTGAACATTGTATCCCAATTGGAGTCACCATTAAGAATGCGATCATCCTTAAAATCGTCATCACCCTCTCATAATGTTGGGATATAGTTTTTCTAAAGTCAGAAGTTTGGTGATGTCAGATTATTAAACAGATTTAAGGACTCATTAACTTGGATTCCTTGACGAATACGTTGGTTTCTTTTAACTCAGATAAATTGGATTGGGGTGATAGAGGAGTAGAAAAGGGGTATGATGACAGGTGCGAGCATGGACTTTGAAGAGGTCCAGGTTTGAAGATTGATTTTTGCTTCTTGTGTAACCTCTGTAGCCCCAATTTATAAAATACACATGTAAAACTCATTTGTAAAATGGGCTTATGTCGGTACTTGAAGGGATTGTTTGTAGGGCCGTGTTTGTGAATTGCAGTCCGGTTTAACAAACGTTTGCTGTCTTACAGTGTGGTTACTTCATGCCCTAAAAATTAAAGTGCACTTAGAGTTTCTTGGTCAGTCTTAGTTAAGATTTACAACCAACCAATGGCCTTAATGGGAAAATTAAGTTAAATGTATCTTTTTTATTGACATATAGGGTGGTTAAAAAACAATTAAGACTCATTCTGTGTGTTGAGAGATTTTGTACATGTATTTTAGGGAAATGTGAACATTGAATGTGGAACTGATTGAGTTTGATAGGCTTTTACTTTGGTATTTGATGAGTGTGCATTCTGTATTAGAGAAATTCATTATGATGGTCTTAATTTTATCTAATGAGACAAGCCAGATGAATGATAGTTTTTACGCAATGTATTTGCAACTTGGAAGAATTTTAGAGGTAAAATATTTTAAAAAGATAAACCCATGAGTGACTTACCAGTTATATCTCAGGACTAGACAACATCATTATTATTTTAGGAGCCTGTTGTCATGAGTGAAAAAACACAGGCTCTATAGTCAGACAGAACTGTTGAATCTCAGATGTTCTCGTTGTTGGCCATGTGACTTTGGGTTAGTCATTTTCCGTCACTGAGCCTTGGTTTCCTGGATTTGTAAAAAATGGGTAGAAGGTACCTTAAAGAGTTACTCGGAAGAGTGAGTGGAAGAAGGTACTTGGCACGTGCTTACATACAGTAAATATGTTTCCTTCTGCCTTCTTCTTGAATGTAATTTCTAGGGAAATATAGTAAGTACACATGTCTGCTTATATACTTGTTACTGACACGGCAGTAAATTCTGTGTGGGAGACGTGCACGTGACCACAGCATTTATGGCATCTTTGTTGTTGTTAAATGTATTGGGGTGACAGTGGTTAGCAAACATTACACAGGTTTCAGGTGTGCATTTGTACAGTGCATCGTCTGTGTGTTGTGTTACATGTTCATCACCCAGGGTCAGCTCTCTTTCCATCACCAAATATTTGAGACTCTATCCCTTCTGTCCCACCCCCCCCCCCCTTACCCTCAGATGACCACTAACCACTAAACTGTTGATTGTGTCCATGAGTTTTTGTGTCTTTGTTGCTTTTAGCTTTGTGTTCCACATATGAGTGAAATCATATGGTCCTTGTTTTTTTCTGTCTGGCTCATTTCGCTTTCTATGATAGTCTCACGGTCCATCCATGTTGTCATAAATGGCCCTGTTTCATCTTTTCTTGTGACTGAGTCATATTTCATTGTGTGTGTATATACCTCAGCTTCTTTAGCCGATCATCTTTCAGAGGGCACTTTGGCTGTTTTCATGACTGGGCCACAGTGAATAGTGCTGCGGTGAACATTGGGTACCTATCTCTTTGCAGACTAAGGATTTCAAATTTTTAGGTAGATCCCCAGAAATGGAATTGCCGGGTCCTATGGTAACTATTCTTAGTTCTCTGAGGAACCTCCACACTGCCCTCCATAGTGGTTGTACTATTTGCACTCCTACCAGCAGTGTGTGTGGGTTCTTGTTTCCCCACAACATGCCCTGTACTAGTTCCTGTCTTGTTGAGGATAGCCATTCCAGCAGGTGTGAGGTGGGATCTCATTGTGGTTTTGTTTTCCATGTCCTTAATAGCTAGCGAATTGGAGCATTTTTTCATATATCTCATGGCCATTTGTATGTCTTCCTGGGAGAAGTGTCTGTTCAGGTCCTCTGTCCATTTTTTAATTGGATTGTTTGTTATTGTTGAGTTGTACAAGTTCTTTGCATGTTTTAGATATTAGTTCCTTATCAGAGGCATGTTTGCAAATATTTTCTCCTATTCCATTGGTTGTCTCTTTGCTGTGTTGATGGTTTCTTTTGTTGTTTATGGCATCATTTTGAATTTAATTTGCAGTATAACGACTACTTTCACATTTGATTTGCTTTGAATTGGGTTGAAAAAATAAAGGATTACATTATTATCAGTTGCCCCTTGCATTGGTAGTTCTGACCAAGTTAGGCTTTTGATAGCTGTGTTTGTAAACCTTAGAGATGAGCAGAATTGAGTCAGGTTAGCATCCATTGTGTGTGTTCCCTGCATGCCAGGAATTGGGCTAGCAGTTTCTCCTGTGCATAGAGGATTTAGTTTAATCCTTATGACCACCCTGGTGCTAGATGGCTTCATCTTTTGCAGATGAAGAAATTGGGACTTAAAAATGTTGAGTGACTTTACCACCATGGTCACATAGCTCATAAGTAACAGGACTTAGATTCATACCTGGGTCTCCTGGATCTTCTTCATTCTCTTGAATCCTTTGCCTTTCCTTTTGGAAGGCTCTCCCCTTCACCTCAAGAACTTTAGGTAACTGAGAATGTGTCTGAAGTCTGAATGTGTCTGAGGTCCCAGGAGAGGGTGACCGTCCAGGGGCTTTGTGGAGAAGTGCCTGGGCTTGTGGTTCCTCAGGATCAGACTCCCCCGTCCTTGTGATCACCTGTGCCATCAGCTCTCAGCTTGTCTGCTTCACTCGGACCCGTCCACTTCTTTTTCCTCGTACCTTTCCTTGCATGTGGCCAAACCCGCATGACCACGACTCTCCCTTAGAGTTTCTTTCTTTGCATTCTTTTGGTTCTTGCCCCTATAGTTACCAGTCCTTAGACTTTTTCTCCTGTACTCCAGAGGCCAGACAGGTATATTTAGAGAGTCCCTGCCACTAGTGAAAATGGCATTTACAAGTTGCTTCCAGCCTAGGTATTTTTTTTCCCCTCCTAGAACAACCTCAGTATACTTTCATTGGCTCTGCTTTTACCTTGTCCCTTTTTGGTCACACCCTTTAGTGCCTACCGCAGAAGCTTACCAGTGTCTAGCATATATAATTAAGTTAATCGTTCTCTTCCATCAACCCACCAGAAAAATAGCTGCCAAGAAGCTAACAAAAGGCCTTTCTGTGAAGGCTGAGTTTGTTCAGAATTTGGTCATTGCCCATGACTGATGCTGCCAGTTTTGGTGCTATTCTATTGTCCCTCTCCTGCAACCCCCCTTCCCCTGCTGGCCCACCACCATTTCTCATTGGGTGTATTATAATCACCTGTTTCCTTTGGCTTCTTCACTACTGAGTCCAGGTTGCAATTTCAAATAGCACAAATCTAACTATATTATTTGACAACTTAACATTTTTATGTCTTCCCACTGGCTAGCATGAGGATCCTGCTGTCTGTATGGCCCATGAGGTTTTCTGATATTCAGTCATGCTGAACTACCTACCTGGCCACGCCTTTCTCCTTCCCATTTTCATGACTATCCTCCTGTCCTCACTTCTGCCCTCTGACTTGGCTACCATTTACTTGTATGTCAAGACGCAGCCCAGTCTTCATCACCTGTGCTCCGTGGGACCTGTCACCTATACTTCATTGTTAGGCCTGCCTCTTAGTAACTTTTAACCATATTGTAGTGAGCTTATCTGTGTTTCCTCTCCTGACTCTACACTCTCTGTGGGCAGGGTCTATGGTCTGTTCAGACCTTACCCCGGTGTTTAGCACAATGTCTGTGGAGAGTATTCATGTCAGGGCATCAATAAATGCTTGCTGAACTAAGCTGACCTGTACATATCTTTCAAGGGTTTTGCAGCATTTGAAATTTGCTTTATATGTGACTATCTTTAAACTTCATAAAACAAGGGTGCTCTGTGCTTTCTTGGGTCTCCTTCCAGTCCTTCCTAATCCTTACTAGGCTGTAGAAACAGGATCATGCGGTACAACATGGTCCCCATAATAGCCTTCCCAAACGTACTCTGCACGCGGTAGTGGTTTCTACCCTCCAGCCTTTGGAGGTGGATAGGCTGGAGGTGAACGTGGCTCTCTTTTATCTTTGTTGTGTGACCCAAGGAACAAATTCACTTCACTTTTCCTTCTCTGCTTTCAGGCAGTAGCCCTTTGAGCATCTCCAGGAATATATTGGTAGAGTTATCCCATTGACTGCATTGTTTATGGAAAGAAGGAGAACTATTATGAAGATCTTATTACTCCCTGGGGCAGCTTGGTTTTCATTTGGAGGATTGTTGAGCATTTCTTACTCTTTCTTTAAACCTAATCTTTCTTGTGTTTTCCCTCTGATTATATTTGATTCAGTGCAGCCTTGTACATATGTATTTATATACACATATGCTGTGAACGCTGATTTCTTCTCCTTGTGGAAAGCAATATGTTTCCATCTCTCTTGGTCCATTTCCCTCTGGAAGCTTAGGTGTTTTTCCCTTATATTTGGTGTCTCTGAAGCCAGTAAAACCTCTTGTCCACCACTGATTTTCTTGTGGTGGGCTAGGCAGACGTAGGCTTTGGTGGTTGGTTTGGGTCTCCGACTCCCACTGATAATGCAGTCACGTGCCTTTGAGTGCATCAGCCAGCTTCCTAGAGCTTCTGTTTCCTCTGCTGTATAGGTGGTGATTATGAGGATTAAATAAGTAATATGAGTACGTATTTGGCTGATACCCAGGGATGTGGTGGGTGCCCATGTCAGTTCTCTCATACCCTTGCTTCTTTCCTTATACCCTAGAACTCGCTAGCAATCTGTTTGTAAAATCTGTGTGTCAGGAACAATCCTGTCCCATTATCCCTCCCAGCAGCTCTTGGACACAGGCATCATCCCTCTTCTTCTGACAGGCAGCCTGTGGCTCAGAGAGAGTTCATTAGTTAGTGACCCAGCTCTCCTGGCTTTTTTCATTCTTTGATGCTCTGTGACAGGCTTTTGTGGCCCATTGTGGTTGTGCAGCCTTGGACATCTAGCCCTGGGTTGTGATCAGGCTTTCGCGTCATTCAGTGGTTTAGGACAGGCCGAGTTGGCAGTTACTTGGTTGGCAATTCCTTGAACACAACACCCCTTCCCATCCCTGCTGAAAACCCCTTAAATCACTCCTGCACCCACAGCAGACGTGTTCTTTATTATTTGCATCAGCCAGATCCTGGGTGCCAAAGAAAGCTATCTGGGAAAGAAATGGCAGCACCATCCAGACCGTAAAGACACAGTCACTAAATCACTCCCCACTCTGGGCACACCCAGTACCAGCTGCAACTTGATTACACCTGACAGTTCCCAGGTGGTCACACAGGTAGACTGTGTTTACTCAGCCACCTTTGCTTTTGTCACACAGCCCAGTCTGAGAAAATTAAATTAATCTTTTTTACTGTAAAGTATGTGGCTACACATGGGACACACCAGGTCTTTTACACAGTGCAGGAAGCATGCTGCTTTGGGGGGGACTTTTTTAAACACTTTGTTGAGCTCTTTAAATTTTCTTCAACCATCAGCTGTAAACGACTCCTTTAGGCAGCGTAGTGGCACAGTCAGAAGCTGGCCTGTCAGCAGGCCACTATAGAACGTGGCGTCTAACCCTCTCTGGAGTGTCTGTCTTCAGACGCCCCATTTGGGACTCGTGCAATTTTGGAATTACCTCATTTTGAGATTGTTCTGTCTCATAATAGTTGGGCAAAACCATGAATGCATTTGAAGTTGATGTTCCATATTTTCAGTTGTTAACGTCCACGTCAAGCACTGTGCTGGCTGCCTGGGACAGAGATGGAGACGGGGTGGTTTTGGTCCTTCTTTTTAGAGTCCAAACTCTCTTCATAAACTCATACTTTTGTCTGCTCTGCTGTGGATTGTCAGAGCAGTAACATTTTTTGCCGTTTCAGATCAGGGAGACAAACAATAATGCAGATTTTCCAAGATGCATATGGACTGTTCCAATTCTTATTGAGTAACATCCTTAGTTTTTAGTAAAGGAGCAAACTGTTGTGAACAAAATGGTCCTTATAGATGTAATAGCAAATAGGAAAATGGATGAAAGTTTGTGAGAGTTCAGCTGTGATGCCACCTACATCCTTAGTGCCCTTGAGCAAAGGCGGCAGAGCCACTGTTCCCCGACTCCTGGCATGATGGTGGGATGGAAGGCAAAGAGATGCCTTTACGATGCCCTGAAAAATGGGAGAGCCCGCAGAGCTCTCTTCTTCATGAAAAAGACTGAACATTTCTTCCCTTTTCAACTCTCTTAACATCAGCACCTTAGCTACATGAAATATATTTTACAGCAAATAACCCATTTTATTTTTTTAAAGAATTAAAAATATTTTAGTTACAAATACATTATTTCAAATGACTTACCATATACATGTATTTTCATATTCCAAAACTGTATCAAAAATAGTACATTAGGTTTTTAGTCAAATGCATATTTCATATTTTGCCTGCCCACAGTGTAAGTAAAGCACTGTTCAGAATGCATAACTGAACAGTTGGATGTAGAGGGTTTATTTAAAGAGTATTAATTTTATGCTGAGCTGTCCAGGGTGCCCATTGGCTGGGGCACCTATATTTTATTCTGGTGACATTCCCAATCTAAAAATCACGAAAGTGAGAAGAGAAATTTGATTGTAGCTGTAGACAAGAATAGTGTGGAAAAGTTTCTTTGCAGTACTATTTTGGACCTGCACCATAGCAGATGCCGAGGTAATCTATCAGTTTGTGAGTGTCTACAAAATGCAACTCTCTAGATAACAGGTTTAAAGTAAAGATTTAATACAGTCTCCATCTCCTCTGATGTTGCAGTGACAGTTTAAAACTCATTCTCTAAATCTCAGCAGACTTTATAGCTAGCAGTGGGCCAATATAAAGTTTAATAGCATTACAACACATAAATCATCTTTTAAAGATGCTACTAGTAGCTCCAATATTAAATGTAGACAATCGCCTGTGTTATAAATAATTTATCAAACACCATTTCAGATTAGCCTTCCATGCTGAGTTATTTATTTTAGCCTTTTCTGTACGATTCCTAAGACACTTTTTGAAAGATCCATTACTGGTCAGTTTAATGAACTTGGGGGTCTGTTTTGTCCCCTCAAGCACTGGGGTACAGCTGTGGTGACCATTACATGGCCGATGTGGACCTCTTTGTGCCTTTTACAAGTGCTGCCCATTTGTCATGTAGCGGTAAATGGAGCTGCACATTGGAGCCCAGGGACATATTGTGTGATGCAGTGATGGAGACAAACAGATAGCTCTATAAAGTGCTGCTTGTCACAGCTGACTTGGAGTACAGTACATCACTCTTATTGTAATCTCATTTAAGAAGCAGGGGTGGCCCGGGGGACTGATATTCCCAGTTAGTTTGGTCTTTGTAGCCATAAAGTAGGAAGTGCCCCTTTTATATTCTCTGAACTTTTAGGGAGTGTGCTTTTTGCTTGGATTAATTATTATGGGAACTTCCTCACAGCACTGTGTGAAGATTTGTCAGCAGGTTTGTTTGGACTCCCTCCTCCTGCCCTAGGGTTCAGTACTGGCAGTCACTGCTTCGAGATAAATCGTGTCTTTAGGAGCCCTCTGACTTGCTTTCTTAAATAAGTTACCACTGATGTATTAGGCAACACCTGCATGCCAGGCACCATAGTAGGTGCTTTCTATACTTTATTTTTAGTTCTTGCAGCAGTTTTGTGATAAATCCTAGTTTATCATCACTGTATTACAGAGGGCGGCGGGGTGGGGGGGAGTGAACTCAGAGAGGTAAATTGACTTGTCCAAGGTTACACAGCAGTAAGCAGGAAACTGGGGATTCAAATCCAGTCTGTCTGCCTCCACATCTGCCAGATTACAGTTGAACCTGATCCCTCTGCTAACTTTGGATCAATGAGGTCATGGTGGTCTTTTGGTTGAGTTTCTCAAAGTAAAAGGAAGCTACCAGTGGCCTGCAGGGCTGTTTGGTAGCCAGGATGAGTCCTACTGTCTATCTACACACTGAGTCCAAGTTCCCCTGTGACTAGCACTTAAATCTCTGAGCAGCTGGCTGAGGGAGGATGCTGACCCCTGCAGTGGCACAGCATTGCACCTGGGTCTGACCAGCAGGGGTCATGGGCTCTGCAGCAGGGCCCTTGTCAGAGCCCCTCTGTAGCAGCTGCCTCCAGACAGATGCTGCTCCCAACCCAGGTCACTCTGCATCTTCCAAAACAGGGAGGTGCAGTTTCCCTATGAAGAATGAATCCTAACAGAGGAAACAATGCTTCTTGCATTTATTGTGGGCCAGAGACGATAAAAATGTGGTGTTTTCCCTACCTCTTGTTTTTCGTTTTGTGGTTTTTCTTGATAGTTTTCCTAAATATTTGGTAGCACGTGTTAAAGACAAAAGTTGTTTAATTGTGAAATTCTACTACAAAGAAAACAGTATGAATATGCCCAGTAGCATATTTGCATATGTGTCTAGAATTCTGGGGATGGAAATGCTGTGGTAAAAGACTATTCGACATACGAAGCAGTTCCTGGAACATAGTGACTGTGAATACTTGAAGACATTCACTGTGTAAGTAATGGATAGACGATAGAGCCTTGGTCATTTTTCAGCCTTTTTGTATTTTTTGAGGGCTTCGTTGCGGGTGGGGAATATGTGAAATAAGACCTTGGATCTTAATATTGATCTCTACCATGTTACCTTGTAGAAATGTTTATTTAAGTGATAGTCTGTGGGCAGTCTGGGAAACACAATACTCCCCCCTCCCCCATGGAAATGACCATCAGAGGAGTTGCTGGTTGGCCCACAGAGAAATTGGTAACCACCAGCCTATCTTCAACTTGCCCACGTTGTGAAGATCCTTGGTGGGAGCTTGACATACCCTGAGTCAGGGAACAACTGTCCACTGCCCCCAACTCACCAATGAGTCCACAGTCCCCAGCTGAGACGGGTTACTTGGGAGTTGGTATTGTGCTGTGGCATGCTGGCTTTGGAGCCTGTGAAGGCCTCTTTTACTGTTCACTAGCTATATGACTATGGGTGAGGTGTCTGCTCTTTCTCAGTCATAGTTTCTGATAATACCAACCTCGGAAGATGGTTGGGAGCAGGGATAAAAGCAATGATTATCAAAGTAGCTAAGTTAGTACTTGGCATATTATAATAGGTGCTCAATAAATGTCAGGTTCTTAACATCTTTGAGTCCTGTCTGTATGAGGAGGGTAGGAGTAGGGGGAAAAGTCAGGGACTTGTGAGATTTTCTTCCTTAAGGAATTATATTCCTAGAATTGGTGGGAAGGAAAGGAATTTAAAAGGCATAATCCCGGTTTTTAAAAGCCTTTACACTTAAATAATAGCACATGTGATGCTTTTATGAGTAAATCAAGCTATGCATAATATACTTCAATTGTTCATATTTTTTAGTTTTATAAGTTTATCTACTGACAGAATTGTTTGCAAAATAGAGGAAAACTCACCTATAATCTCAGCACGGTCAGCATTCTGGTATCTGTGTGCCCAGTCTAATTGACATTAGACAGGCATGCCTAACATCATGTGTATATTTCAGTTTCCTCTAAGTCTCCCCCCATCCCCAAATATAAAATAATTCGGGAAATTTAAATCTGCAGTCCTAAGTGCTACCAGCAGGATTTGTGACATTTACTAGGTAGCATTGGCTGGCTCAAGGTACCAGCAGCAGTGATGAGAAAAGCAGCGATGACAAAGCAAAGGAAATGAACACAGCAAAGAAGAGATGGTAGGTCAGGAGCAGGACGCCCCCGACACACAGTGTGTGTGCATGTGTAGGGTCATAAGAGAAGCAAGTTGGAATGAAGTGGCATTTGTTACGTTAGTGGTTGGCTTTTGCTGTCTGTATGGCAGCACCAGGCGCAGCCATCTCCTTCCCTAAGATGCTTTCTTTGCTCCCACCGTCACTGGTTTCTGGTAAGGTCTGGCCTCAGACTGTCAGGAGTCCCAGGAGAGAATTCCTGATTACAGGATCCTGTGTAAATGAATTCTTTATGGGGCTGTATATGCACAAGAGAATAACCAGCTTCGTTTGCCCCCACACGTGTGCCACTCAGGAAGGGAATAAACCCGGTGGAATAAAGATCAGAAAAACCCCCAAGCCCCAGCTGCTGGGTTCCTGAGGGCCCCCCTTCCAGCAGAGCCCTCTCTATCCTTCTCTGAGTCTGTAGAGGGCGCTCGTGTCGCTGGAATCCGACTTTCCTGGCTTAGGGCCGGCGGCAGAGGAGCAGGAGCCTCGAGTGGTCTTTCAGATCTCCTCACAACGTGAAGTCAGCAGACCTGCGCTTTGATGATCTCAGTCTGGAATTTGGGTCTGGGAGTCTTGTTTCTCAGATGTGACTCAATGAGCTCTTAAGTTCAGCTTGCATGTGTGGACTCGTACCCTGGTGGATTGTAAAGGGGTGTGTCCCTTTGGGAGAATGGTTCATTTTTGTCCTTGTGGCGTAAAATGCTTGAACTCGGTGTTCTTCAGGTCCCACCTCGCTGCCTGCACTGCCTCACTTCGTTCTCATTGCCCTGTTTCTGAGTGCCTGGTGTGTGGCCTGTCCTCCAGCCCTTCCTCAAGCTCTGCTGACCCAGGCAGTGTTCCCATCCCTCCTCAGTTATCTGTTAGCTCTTACCACACTGCATTGCATTTACTTGGGTCTGATGTCCCCACTGGGCTCTGAGTCCCTAGAGGCCAGGTGCTGTGGGGCCTCATCCATCTCTGCAGCCCCAGCTCCTGGCCCAGGACCTGGCACGTGGTAGGTCTTCGTGGATAAGAAGTGATTAATCCACTTTTTACCAGTAACTGTCCAGGACTTAGACTTGCTTATTGAAGAAGAAGTAGAGGGAAGAGTGACTCCAAGAAATGAGTCACTTCAGTGAACATGTGGGCTCGCTCGTTAGTGGGAGGCAGTAGATTCTCTCGGGCAAGAGGTCGAACCCTTGGCTCCGTCACCATTTTTCTAGAACTCGTGTTGTGTGTTGGTATTATTTTCCCCCACGATACTGACTTTCTTCATGATGTTACCAGTAAGCACGTTCAACCATTGTTGGACATTTTCGATCAGGGGTTAGCAAGCTACAGCCCATAGGCCGATCTGGACTACCACCTGTTTTTGTTAATAAAGTTTTATTGGCACATAGACACGCTTTCTTTCCAGGTTGTCAATGACTGTTTTGTACTACTGTGACTGACTTGAGTAGTTGTGACAGAGACTGTATCTGCACTACTTGGCCCTTTTTACAAGAAAAGTTTAATGACCCTTGTTTTAGATGGTACATTGCTCTCATCGCCCCGTGGTCCTCAGTTACATGGTGACTAGCTGAGGCGAAGCGGTGTGTTGCAAAGGAGATGCATGCATAAAGGGCCTGAAAGGCCGGCGTTTACCGGCTGGGGGACCTTCGGCAAATTGTCGTGGGACTTGGAGACCTGTCTTCACCTGTGAAGTGGGCGTTGAGAGCAGCGCCTACCTCGCAGGCGGTCCTGTGCACTGCCGGACATTGTTGTTGCCGTTCTCTTCCTCAGGAGGAGGAAGCCAAGAAGCTGGTGAGCGAAGCCATTGCAGCGGGCATTTTCAATGACTTGGGGTCTGGCAGTAACATTGACCTCTGTGTCATCAGCAAGAGCAAGCTGGATTTCCTCCGCCCATACTCAGTGCCCAACAAGAAGGGCACCAGGTAAGTGAGAGCGATCCAGTTCCTCCTGTGTCCTCTGGCTTCCGTGGCTACCCTTGACCTCTCCGTGGCACCTGGATAGGGTTTTCTAGAATCTTACCCATGTTAAGTAAATCTAGTGTCCCCAACACAGCCTCACACAACGGACCTTTGAGTTGTTTGCTTTATGATTCTGGGCTGCTGTCAGGTATAGAAAAGTGATTTAATTTGTAAAATGTAGACAGGAGAGCTGGAGTGGGACCCAGGAAAGAGCCCTAGGCTGGGAGTTGCAGGGAGAGGTTTGAATCACCTTCTGTGCTTTCTCTATTCTGTTAAAGAATCTCCTGGATTCTCTATGAAATTTTGTGAGGTACATTTTTCAGGGCAGCCAAGCCCATAGTTTTCCTCAGAGTGGTGCAAACAGCCTAGCAGTTAAAGACCACTGGTTAAGAGTCCCTGAAGTTAGCCTTGGGAGCCAGTAGGTGCTTCCTACTCTCAAGGGAGCTCTGCCATTTAGTCTGTGGCATGTGCTGAGCCAGAGTAGGGGTCAAGCTCCAGTTGATCGGGAGCCATTCACGTGCGGTCCTGCGTAGCTGCCCAGCTGCTTGACCACCCTGTGGCTCCTGACCTCTTCTGGAGCCTGACCAGCTCTGCTTCCAGCTGCACACACGGAGGATAACCACCTTCTGGAACGCTTGCTTGCTTTTTTTTTGGGGGGGGGGTGGTGGTGGTGGTGGTGGTGGTGGTTCCCTGGCTGTGAGTCAAACCCAGGCCGCAGCGTTGATAATGCTGAAGCCTAGCCACTGCGCCACCAGGGAACCCCTGGAACGCTTGCTTTAATTCCCACTACACATGCTCAGAATCTAAATCAGGAGTGATTCATAAGGAAAGAGAACGTTGAGGAGCAGCAGGTATTCACTGCGGTGTGTGCTCCGCATCGTGGAAGCTGTGCTCTTGGTAGGGCAGCACAGCAGCTAAGAGCTCTGGCTCCGGGGTTGCAGAAATGTCACTGCCTGGCGTGGTGACTGTGGGTAGGTCAGTCTTTCTGTCTTTAAAATGATGGTGATCTCTGACGACCCCATGGAGTTCCTGGGTCCTTTAGCAGGAAGGAAAGCAACTTTCCAGGCCTGGGGCTGTGCTGGGGGGCGCAGGCTTTGCCGAGCTCTCTGAATTGAGAGCCAAGTATCCATGCATGACCCACTTCCCATTATTTGCAGGATGCTGCATGACCTAAGCAAGTCCACGGTAAAGTTCAGGAAGCGGGAGGTGGTTACACTCCATCCACACTGAGCAGTGTGCTGGCTGAGGATTCTGGAAGCCACATTTGAGCCATTGAAAAGTAGTATTTGTGGCTGCACGCGGAACCTGTGCTCACAGGAGTCCTTGTCCAGAAGGAAGTGTAGCCGCTGCACATCTTGCTCCCTTGGCACACAGGTCACACATTTACAGTCACACAAGAAGACTGTAAATAAATAAGAACAGCGATAAAACTAGCCCTTCGGCTAGCTATGATGTGCAGTGAGGTGGTGTGAACAGTGCTGGGCATGTGTGTCAGTAACCTGCCCTATGGGTGGAGCTGCCCCTACTCTGTGCCCTGTGGCAGCAGTGCACATTGTGAAGTCTTGCTGTCACCTTTTCTACCAGTGGCTGATGGATGGCTGTACTGCCTGGTTAGGGGAACCTTTCCCAGGTTGAGGCAGAACCTGTGCCCTGTCCCAGTGTGGGCCTGGCCTTATACATGCCTATTGGCTCCTCTACCCTCAGCCTTCCACCCCGGTGTGCCATCCACTATTGCCTAAGGTAGAAGCCCTCCCTGCCTGCTGCTGAAACCAGGCACCATAACCCAGGCGAGTGAGGATGCCCTTGTGTGTCCAAGCCTCCCCCAGGTGCTGTGGCTCAGTTGAGTTGGGCTCACAGGAGCCATGTGGGGCTCTGGCTTCAAGGTAACAAGGGTCTAGTTTGGGGGAAGGAGCCACCTTTTCACACCAATGGGGGTGGGGGCACATCTTAACAAGGTGCTGCAGTCAGGGAAAATGTGGAGGGGATGGAAAGGTTAGCAGAAATAAAGGCTGGCCATTGTTGCACAGGCCCTTGTGTTTACACGGAGCTCTGTAATGTTGCCCTCTCTGCTTCCTGCTCTGAGCACAGTGCCCGTTTGAGGATGGGTTTTTGAGAGTGCATGGTCATGACACAGCCAGCAGCAGACCAGAACAACAGCTGGATTTGTGCTGCTGTTTGACGATAATGTAACTCCTGGCCCTGGCATGAGAATGAGTAGTTCAAATAAATATCTTACAGACTGCCCTGCACCCAGAGAAACCTGTCAGATTCACTCCAAGAAAGAAGGTGTTGGGTAACATACCCTAATGGTGACCCACCATGTCCTCACAGGGACAGTTAACTCTCCTTTCTTGATTCTTGAGAGTGGTCTAAAATGACAAGCCTGGAGTGGCTGCAGGTGATTTTTATATTGTTTAGGTTTCCAAATATTTTTAAAGTATTGAAGGTAATAGGTGAGCCTTGTTGCTAAATAAGAGAAGGGCACTAGCAGCTTAACGAAAAGATTCGCCTCCTGCTGGCTACTCAGAGGTGCTTTCAGCAGGGTGAAGCTTGATGGCAAATGACCAGATACATTCCAACATCTTCTGGGGATGGGGAGGTGGGCAAAGCAATTTGATGCCAGGTGCTCCATGCTATCTCTTGCATTGTGTGTCGAATCTGTTGGGTAGTGCTTGGGAGTGAGCTGTGGGGCAGTTGAACCCCCCAAGGTCACAGAGCTGGAAATCAGGAGAGTCAGGACTCCAGTCCAGGCCTGTTTGCTGCCTCGCCCGGGTACTTGGCCTTCTCCAGCCCTCTGTCAGCCTCTTGAAGGAATTCTAACTCTGCTCTTATTTTTTTTTTTCCTCACTAGGTTTGGCCGGTACAGATGTGAGAAGGGGACCACTGCAGTTCTCACAGAAAAAGTCACGACCCTGGAAATTGAGGTGCTAGAAGAAACAGTCCAAACGATGGATACTTCCTGAATGGTGTCAGTCAACAGCTGGTTGCTGCTGCAGAAGACTGGGGGCAGTGGGGGATCCTCCTGTAAGACATTCATTCAGCCAGTGTTTGCTGAATGACACCCAATAAAAATGAAAACCACATTGAGTGGCTGAGGTCTGGAGGCTGCGTGCATTATGTTTTTGTTTGTTTGTTTTGT
The DNA here is from genome assembly GCA_004026885.1 of Lyroderma lyra. NCBI lineage: Eukaryota > Metazoa > Chordata > Mammalia > Chiroptera > Megadermatidae > Lyroderma > Lyroderma lyra. Next base: position 579,792 of record PVJL010000118.1, read on the forward strand.
TTTATGGTCATTAAGGCCCATCGACCTGGCCTTCCCTTCAGTACGTTAATTCCTTCCTCTGCCAGTCTGTGTTCAGGTGGGTGTAGGAGTGATGCCGTCCTCCTCAGAACAGACGAGGCCTCATCTGTTGGAGAAGTCAGATTGGGCTACTCGATTCTACAGGTGAACACTGCTACCCACCCCTTGCACTAACTTACTTTCTCTTTGTTGGGGCGGGTCCCAGGGTTTTCTATTTTTTAATTTTTTTTTTTTTTTTTTTTTTTTTTTTTTTTTTTTTTTTTAGGATGAGTGCAGCACAGCCTTTTACCCCAGCAGCCAAGTAGGAAAGAAACACAGGGTCAGTTCTGAGCACCAAGCAAAAGCAGGCAGGCAGGTGGGCAGCGTGCTGGGCGGCGGCTGGATAAAACTGCATTCGGGTGAGTTTCACAGAGTCGGAGAGTGCCTGGGGATTACTGTTCGTAAGAATAATCGGGCATCGTCATTTCACAGCCACTCAGGCCTGGTGAATGGTTGAAATCATACGCCTCCAGAGGGTCCTCGTGGGCAGAGTCGTTCTCATGACATGCAGTAAGCAGGTTCACTGTCCGACGCTGACTCTGCCAGGGGAGCCACGGTAGGGCCTCTGAGAGCCATAAGCAGAATATGTGCAGAAGATCTGTCTGGAATCAGAAGAACTTTCTTTCAGTGGTAGGTGCTGGGCAGGAGACAGGGTCTTGACCCTCCCCCAGAGAGACTGTGACTAGGTGACAGGAAGACGCCTGGCACCCTGTTTCCACAGTGAACTCCCTTTTGGGCCAGCTCCCTGGTTAAAACTGCTGGGAGTTGGGTAGGGAGAAACTGACATTATTTAGGACAGCAGTTTGGCTAATGACTCTCAGTTATCTGGAAAGCTTGAAAAAATTGTGGGATTACTCAGAATGTCTGGGGCCTGAGAAATTGTGCTTTTAAAGGTGCCTCAAGAAATTGTGCTACAAGTGTGCAGCTGTTTTAAAAGTATCCATGAATTATATGCATTCACAAAAGTAACCCCTCTCACCCCGTTTTATTTCAGACATGGAGAACACATACAAAGCAAAGGTTGCATCTGAAGAAAACCCCTCAAACCCGACAGTGTTACAGTAGAACAGAGTTCACACCGGAAACAGAGCAGTGGCCCAGCTGAGTCCTTTGTCCCCAGGGAGGCCTGGTCAGCAAATCAGCTGTGGTCAGGGCACCTGGCCAGGACCCAAATGGAGCAGGCGGGCGTATGCTCTCTGGAGGGCTAAACTGTCACCAAGTCAGTGGATAGCAACTTACACCATTTGAGGATTAACTTGAGTATTAAGACAAAATTCAAACTATTTCCTTCAGAGCTTGAGTTTCCCTTGAGTTCACATTTATAAATTAGTCTTCACAGTTAATCCTATTTGGGAACAAAAAATAAAGGAACACATTTCTGGTTTCCTACACATAATACCGTTGTACATTAATTCTTGACTTACGTGGTCCATGGGCTTCAGTTTTGTGAAGGGGTGAGTGGCTACCACTTTTGAACTGCCTACAATGTGCTGGACAACTTGCATATTTTATTTCAAATTCTGTCGGCAACCCTGAATGCAGGTATCATTTTATAGATGAGAAAACCAAGGCTCAGAGAGGCTAAGAAACATGCCCAGGGTCGGGGTAGGACGTCGCAGACCAGAACTCGTACAGAGAGCAGCCTGAGGCCGTGTTTTACGGTACTCGTGTGCCTGGTCCAGAGCAGGCGTGCAGGAGCCGAGGGCTGAGCCGCTGCATGGAATACACACATGCCTCTCAAACACTACTGGTCTGCTGAAGCTCTGTGTCAGATGTGGGTTCTCCTCGTCCTCGCTCATCGAGTTATACACGTAGATAAAAATATTAGGAAAATCTCCACTCTACTTAAAAAACTTAGGCCCACTTTATCCCTTTACAACAGAGTAAATTAAGCACACAGCTTGATTGTTTGAAAAGATTCTAAGAGCTAAACTGAACTCACTACTAGCCATTTTCAAAGGCTCACTACAAATCACACCGTCTCCTGCAGTTCTCCTGTTAGTATCAACCTTGAGCAGTCACTGGAGGAATTAGCCTAAAGATTCACATTACAGTCCATACACAGGGTGCGTCACTGGCTCGCTGAACCACACACCTTTGTTAACAACCCAGCTGAGATTGTCCACAACACTTTACAGAAAGGACTTATGAATTTGACCACCAGTAACGTGTGACCAGTGCCCCTTCCCCCCAGGCGTTCTGCACTCAGCATCTGCCATAAAGCCCGGCCCCCTTCAGGGAACCTGCTGAGGCCACTTGTCTTACTTGATCTCTTGTCCTAGTGGATCTAGGCTACCAGGTGGCCACTTTGGAGAGAAGACTCAGGTAAGGCAGAGCGGTGCTGGCTCTGATAAGGCACGCCGTGGCCAAGTTCAAGGGCTTGAAGTCCACACGTGCATCTGTTTGGCAACCTGGTGCACATATCCGATGTCAGGTCGCTGGTTGGGGTCAGGGTAGATGCACATACTGACCAGTTCTCGTAACTGCAAGGGACAGAGAGGACAGCTTGTGTTAGTCCTAAGAAAGCAGCCTTGCTGGGGCTCAGTGGCAGCACTTTACATTGATTCATGTTGTCCTCAAGATGAGGACTGATGCTTAGGACAAGTGGTGGGCGCACAGTCCCACAGCCACTGGGCAGAATCAGGACCAGTTCTGGGCCTGTCTGGCCCCAAAGGCCATGCTTTGAGACCCTGAGAGTCGTTATCTCCGAAGTTTTGAACTAAGCTGTCCACACTGCTAGACACATTGTGTGTGTGCACACATGTGCGCATCTGCTGTCAGTCATGCAGATGCCCAAGCCAGAGGACAAAACTCGAGGCAAGGGCTTATTGATCATAATAAATGCATTAACATGCAGCAGGGTTGCAGTCTGCCCACCCCCTGGCCTCTTTATTGTGCTCATGAAAGACAGAGCTTTTAATTACACAGACACTGAAGGCTGCGCCTGCCTGGGGTTGGGGAGGGGCGCCCCGAGCCTCTGATCGCCTCCCCTCTTCTGATAGCCAGAGTGCCAATTATTTTAATGGCAATTAAAATAATGACCTCAAAAAGCCTACATCTTAACTTGCATCACTGGGCTCACTATAGTTTTTTTCATTTAAATAACCTGCTGCTGGAGGGGTGGGTTGGCCCTGTGGGGGTCAGTAGAGGGCTGGCCCTGAATAAGGGGGCTCACACGTACTCGGTGGCCATGCTCAGGGCGTAGGGAGGGCGGCAGGGTCATGCCGAGGCCCCAGGGCTACTGTACGCACTGCATGTGTCCCTCTTGAGGTGTTTTAGGCTGCAAATAAGGTTCCTCTGGGTCTGGCACTGAGCATCCCTCCTCCGTGCGTGCCACCCTTCTGGGAGCTCTTGGCTCAGACGCTTATGGGGACTGAGGCCGCCCAGGATGCTGCTTTCCTGACCCTCAGAGTATTCAGGGGAAGGTAGTCATGGTTGGTCTTAACAGGTGAAGTCAATGTGACCCCAAATTGTCATTTGTGAGTAGACCACATCACACAGTTCGCAGTAGGTGGTTTGAAAATTTCAGAAATCAAGAGAAAAATATTTAATAAAGTTCTATCACCTCTTAGAAATATTTTCATTTCTACGAGGTGACAGAACTTCCAAAGTGAGCTGTGCTAGGGGGCTCGAGTGCTAAGAAGCCCCCATCCCTCTGACATGCAGACTGGAAATGCTGCAAATGGCTGAAAGTGGGGAACTTGGGGAGCAAGAGCTCAGAAGGTGGAGTGACTGACTCCAGGAGAGAAGGGGGCGGAGGGCTGTATGTGGGCTGGTTCATTTCAGCTCACATCTGTGAGGCAGAGATTACAGTTCCCACTTACAGGTGGAAACTCAGCCACATAAGTTATGATTTGCTCCAAATTAAAACAAAAGCTGAGGAAAACCAAATGAAGCTTTTGGTAAAGTAACTAGTTCTTGCTTTCCTGCCAACTTCCATTCCAGTGTGTAAGCCCTTCCTCCAAAGGTGCGTGGACGAACTTTGTAAGCAAGAGCCATGAGAGAGAGTGCACTGAACATTCTAGAGGCACCTGTGTTCCTGGCCCACACTCCTTGCCCTCCGGGCGTTAAGTACCAGGCTGCCAGGAGAAGCCTGGCTGGTGACCCTTCGGGTTGGCCTGCCTAAACACTGGGTTAGAGCACACTGGGAGACGGGGTCTCTGCAGGTTGGCCTGCTCCTTCCAGAACCTTTGAGCCTTTAGGATTGGGATTGCAAGAAGCTGCACAGACCACCACCCACCTCCTGCAAGCTGGACAACTGGCTACTAGACAGGTGTGCCATCAAAAACAGGATGGCACAGTGGCAAGGTGCAGGGTCATCTGGGTTCAAATGCTGCCTCCACCATTTGCAAGTTAGGGACCTTGGGCAAGTGACTTAACCCATCTGTGTCTCAGTTTCCTCATTGGTAAAATGGGGTGGGGGAGGATTCCACAGTAGGTCATAAAGGTGAGATGTTACTGTCTTGAGACAGTGGCCGTGATCCTGCAGGGGAGGCCCACGGGGGGCGGGGGGAGGTCTCAGACTCCCCTTCACACCAGCTGGTGTTGACCCTGGATGGAAGTAACAATAATCATTCTACTAGTATTGACCTTGAACAGAAATAATGATCAGAGTTGATGCTTACTGAGCATTTGCTCTGTGCCAGGCCTTGTACTACATCCAGCAGCTACTTTTGATGGTAGGGTAGATGTTAGCCTGGTGCTACACTAAGCACAGCACACGTTACCTGAGTCCTTACACTGACCCGGTGAGGTAGGTGCTGGAATTATCCCCATTTTACAGATGAGGAAACAAAAACTGAGTGGCTCACCCAAGAACAGTGAAGGGAATGTGCAAACCCGCCTGTGCACATGTGCACATGTGCACGTCCTCAGCCGTGCTATAAACCTGTCACTTCATCCTCTCACTTTATCCATGAAGGCAGCTATTGGCCCTATTTTCAAGGTGATGGAACTGAGGAAGACAATGCTCATGCACAGTACCAGGCCCAGCCTGATGCCAGACCTGTGACAAGTCTGTGTGCAGAGCCCTGCACCAGGAGTCAGATGCCAAAAATAAAAACGCCAGGTGTGACTTAGGCCTGTGACAGCAAGGAGACCCGTCTGCTTGCCGTGATTCCCTCATGGGAGCAGAGTGGCAGCTGGTGGTGGGCCGGGGCGGGCCACGGCCCTGCCTCCTCCCGCCTCTGCGTCTGCTTCCTTCCTGTTGCCTGACACCACGTGGAGCCCGGCTCTGGGACCTGTGGCAGCAAGCCTCACACCCAGGCCCGGGTTGGCAGCCAAGCGGGCAGAAGTGTGCCGGTTGCAGCTGGCCTCAGTGCCGGGGCGGGGGGCCGCAGTCCGCCGCAGGGCCCACTCCGGTGTCCGTGAAAGCTCGTCAGTAAACTTCACCTCCTCTTTCCCCTCTGAGTCACTTTTCCCAGAAATCTTCCCTTCTCCTCGCTGGTACCTGAAGCCAGTCCCACAGCCGTGGGATTTTGGAAGTGCCCCCCGTCGTGAGGCCGCATGGGGCCCGCCAGGTCTGGCCCTGGTGGCGCAGGCTCACCTTCTCAGAGTAATGTTCCCCGGGGAGAGGCGGGTAGTCGCACTGTTCGATCTTCTGGCAGAGGGAGAAGAGGTTCATCTTATCTCCATAGAAGGGGCTCTGGAGAGCTGCCATCTGCAGGGGGCGGGGAGGGAGACAGGCGTCTTCAGCCTTGCGGTCCAGGGGCAGAAGGGACCACTCAACTCCAGGCTGGGGTGTGGGCCTTCTCTGGTCCTCGGGACAGTGACTGACCAGCAGGCCCTCCCCCAAACCCCAAGGAAGCTGGGGTTCAACAGAAGTGGGTTTAACACGATCTTTGTTACATAAGCAAATTAAATGGGACAAGGGTTTCAGTGACACAATTTTAAAGGCAATGAGGAAGGGGCAGCTGCGTACTGAGGGCCAGCCCTGGGCAGGCGCACGCCCCACCTCGGTTCCCGAGGGCTGGTTCTGGTCACCTGCACGAAACAGATGTGGAAATGGGCTCTGCTGTGGGACTGGCGCCTGGGCCCAGCACGTCCTCTCTGGTGCACCCTCTATTTCTAAAAAGCAATTCCAAAGACACCGTGGGAGGATGTCTATTTCAGAAATAAATTTAGGAAATTACCTAAGGACTAACATCTTGGCGGGGGGAGGCGAGGCATTTCATTTTGGGCTTTCATTCTGGCTGATTTTACCAGCCCACTACAGAGATGCCGTCAGAAGGCCTGGCTACTGCTGCCTTGGAAGCTGGATACTCGGATGTCATCAGGGAAGGTGGGCAGGCGGGAAGAGGCGGGCCAGCTGGCCACCCCTGGCTGCCAGGGCCTGGGACCCCCTACTTCACGGAAGCTCCCGGGCGGGTGGAGAACCATCACCAGGCTCTGCGGCCTGCACCGCTGGCCTGCATCCCAGCTCAGCACTCGTTTGGCTGTGTCTGGCCTTTGGTTTCCTCATCCATAAAATGGGCAGAGGCTCCACCTGCAGGCCTGTGGTGAGGCTTGGCTGGCCGGCGGGGAGGTGCCATAAGCTGAGCCATCATCACCTCTGATGGGGCCGGTGCCCAGTCAGGGAACTACCAGGCCTCCCTCTCCTGGAGGGCACCCCACCTCCCCACCCCACCCATTCAGAGCACTATTGGGGGGTATCTTCAAAGGGGGTGCGAGGGAGCCTGTGGGGGTAGGGGGAGCTCCGTGTGGCAGCGGCATGGTAGCCCAGCATGGCGCCCGCGGCCCCATCTGCTGATTAATCCATAATGGGATTCAAGTGCTGCTTGTCACTCCGCGCCTGTTGCCAAAAGACGGCCGAACGCCTCCTGCTAACGAAGTGCCGTTGGGTGATGGGCCCGCCTGTCCGTTTGGCCCTAGTTCCCGTGGAGGCGCCGCGCTGCCACGGCCACTCGGCACAGATGGCCCCGGCTGAGGGCTCCTGGGCTCTGGCTGGGATGGGGCACCCTCACTGTCTTCAGGCCCCAGGAGGTGGCCCAGCGAGCCCTGTCTCAGGGCAGGAGGGAGCCCATGGTAGCGGGGTTTGTGGGTGCCCATCGGCTTCAGTTCCCTGGCCTGCTCCCATCCTCTGTTCACCCTGTGAACAGTTCTGATGACCCCAAAAGCGGGGCCTGCCTCCTACAGAAGGGCCCAGGGGCCTTCAGAGCCTGGGCAGTGTCCTTGGGTTCACAAACGATGGCCTTTGGGGAAGCAGCAGTTGTGACCTGGAGATTTGGGGGTTTCCTCTGACCCAGGTCCTGGGCCAGGCTGAATGCTTCCAGCGGGGGTGTTCAGGGCCAGCCTCACGTCTCTCCTTCCACGACCAGGGCGTTGGGCCTCGCTGAGAGGGGCTGGGAACCCATCTGGGCCAAGAAACCCCCTGGCACTTGGCAGAAAAGGGTGGGTGTGCCGAGGCACTGTCCCCTGCAGGCACACCAGCCCAACTGGGATGTGGCTTTACCACCGAGTGCAAAGTGGCATCGCTTGGGTGAAGCATTTCCAAGATTTGAAATGAGAACCTCGGGTGCAAAGGGTTAACTGGGCAGTTTCAAAAGGACATCTGTTGCCACAGCCCAGAGCAGCTGAGGCTCCAGGGCCGTCACTTGGGGTGATCTGGGTGCCCTCCGAGTCATAGCGGGTGGATTAAGATGGATTTTTCTGCAAAGTGCTTCTGTTTAGAGTAAAAAGGATATTTAAATGCTCACCCCACTATTAGGCTGGCCAGATTTTAAATGGGACAGTATTGTGTCTGCTGTCCCGTTTAACGGGGACTTGTACTCAGCCTGCCCACTATCGCAGGCCCTGTTTTTTCATGTATCAGACCTGGGTCAGTCCTTGCTGATTGGCACAAACCTTGCTGTGTGGGATCCCAAAAGGGCCCTAGAAATTGGCAATCCTCCCTCCGTTCGGGCACCCTCCCCACACCGTTTCAGAAAAGCTGCCTGGACAGGATTGGCTGGGTGCCGCGCAGAGAGGCCGAGAGGGCTCCCCACGCACAGGGCCTTCTCAGCCACAAAGGCAGATTCTAGCCGAACCTGTGGCCTGCCCACTGCCCCCCCGCTGCCGGCCACGGGCCTTCTTCGCCTGGATCAGGGCGTCGGGCTGTGAAGGAACCTCTGGGGCTGCTCGAGACACTGGGATTAGACCGATTACCCCGACGGCGCGATCTCCCTGCGCCCGCCACCGCCCACCTCCGACTGGTCGGAGAGAAGGGGGCTGCTCTGTGGGGCTGGTCCTGGCTGCCTCGTTAGAACCGCCAAGGCCATGGCTCTCAGCGCTGCCCCGCAAATGCAGAACTTCCGTCCAGCATTTATCAGGACGACACAGCCAGGGAGATGGGAGCGTGTGGGCGCTTGGGGAGGGCTCAGAGAAACTGGTGTGTGAGCGGGATGTCAGAGGGAGAAGGGGACTGACGGCCGAGAGGACAGCGACTGCCCTTGACTCTCATCCTGTGAGGGCCTCAGACACCCCTCTCACCCAGCACCTCCCCATCACCTACCGTCCTGGAGGGAAGGCTGACCCCAGAGGCCGATCGCCAAGCAGCCTGCTGCCCTGCCTCCCAGTGAGGTAGGGAGCTTCTGGACCATTCTCTGGCTCAAGCAGAATTCCACAATAGGATTCCTAACAAGGCACAGCTGACCCCTGGCCTGTTCCTGGCCTGCTTTCCTGCTGCGCGTCAATCCCACATAGGCCCCTGGAGGCAGCTGTGAGAGGCCCCCCAGCTGAGGGCCCTGGGGCTGGCACTTCAATGAGCCAATTCCTTCAGCTCCCGTGTAGATAAATACATTCTGCAGAGCCAGGCAGCCCGCTGGCCGCCTCCACGGGGCGTGCTGGGTAATGAAAATAAAGCACGGGGCCTTCCCACAGGGCCAGCTCAGGCATCTCTGCAGGAGCTCCTGGGAGCGGAGGAGGGGCCGCTGGACTCGCTTCCTTCCCCCACGGGGGCTGGGGCAGAGGGCCCGCCTCTCTCTCCACCTAGGCCTGGCTCTCCCTGCTGGCTTGGGAGAAGGGCGGGCTTTGCTCCCACAGGTGGGGCCGGGCTTTCACAGACAGCCCGGGGCCTGTCTTGGCTGCTTCCTTACTGTGTGACCCTGGGGAATCTGTCCGCCTCTCTGAGCCTCAGTTTCCTCCCTTACAGCAAGTCTGGGACCGGCCTGCTGCAGTTCTCGAGATTCTGCTGCCGCTGCCCAGCCGTGTGGCATGTTTCTCCTGTGAGAACCTCTTCAGGACAGACCCCACTTGGCACCCACCCCGAGGGCGCAGGCCAGGTGTAGTGCTTTGTGGGGCCTCATCACTAGCCGTGGGTCAACACCAGCATCTTAAGGTGACCTCAAGAGGTCCTCAATGGATATCTGGATGCCCAGGGGGTACGGTGGGCTCAATAACGGCCCCTAAAAAGATCCCCATCCTACTCCTTGGAGCCTCTGAATGCGTTGCCTTATATACCAAAAGGGGTTCGGTGGCTGTGATTAAATTAAGGATCCTCAGGTGGGAGGGTATTGCAGGTGATCCGGGTGAACCCTAAATGTAACCACGGGAGTCCCTGTAAGAGGGAGGCAGCAGGGGGTGTGACTACAGAGGGGAAGGAGGTACGTGGACCAGTGATACGAGGACGGGGGCCTGAGCCCAGGAATGCAGGCGGCAGAAGGGGCCAGCTCTGATGACACCTTGCCTTTAGTCCAGTGAAACTGAGTTTGGGCTTCTGGCTGCCAGAAGTTTATGTTCTACGAAGCCATCAGCTCTGTGGTGACCGGTTCCAGCAGCCACAAGAAACCAGCGAGGGGCTCTGAATCTCCCAGCCCTCGCTGGGGCGCGGGGAAGGGCGGGCTGTCCCCACCAGGGGCAGGTGCTCTGTGGCCCTGGGCCGCCCTGACCCACGTGCGCTCCACTGGGTCCGCACTCTGAATCCTCAGACACGGCGGGGGATGGGGCTCTGTCACAGCCCTCAGGCTGGTGCCCTAGAGCACAGCACAGGCTGTGCAGCGGGAGCTCAAGTCGTGTCTGCGGGATGTTTCCTTCCAATTACCCACGTCTGGGCTCAGACGCGTCTCCCTTCTCGTCGGCTGGGGAAACATCTGCTTTCACTTCTCCTCGGGGCTGGCGGAGTGGGGACGGGGTGGCAGCCCTGGCCAGAGCCCCCGCCGCCTGTCACCCTGGGAGGGACTGGCCACGGCCAGCCACGGCAGCCACGCAAGCCCAGTTCTGTGGGAGGCCCAGGGCCATTAGGTTGAGATCAGCACCCACGGTCCCCAAGGACATCAGTGCCCGCAGGACCTGATTGATTGATTTCATTGACTTCCCACTGCCGATATGTCCCTCCCGCGCTGCACGCCGTGTGGCCCCACACACTGCCAACAAATAAATCAACCCGGAGGACCAGAGCCTCCGTGCTGGGGAGCCGTAACAGGGATGGTGCCTCGTTAGACACGCGTGTCAGTGCCTGAGACGAGGATGCGGAAGGCGGCCGGGCCCGGCCCCCACCGAGGCGGGCGTTGTGGGCCCTCTGCCTCTAGGAGCCGAGACAAAGGCTCAGGCAGGGAGCAGGGCTGGCTCGGAGCGTGCAGGCTTGACGTGAGCACAGGGCCAGCTACGTCTTCCCAGGGGTCCTGGGGCCCTGGGCACCCATCCCGCCCGTCAGCCCGTGTGTTCGTTTACGTGTGGAGACACAGCTTACGGACATCCCAAGTGCAGAACTGGAAATGAAGGGCCCAGGGACAGAATCCACGAGGGCCGGGGACAGAGCTGAGGCCTCCACGGGGACGGAGGCCCAGCCGCACGCGGGCTTCCTGCTGCCCACAGTGAAGAGGGACAGTGGCCGCTGCAGAGAGCTGCGGGAGGCTGGGCAGGGACACGGAAGGCTTCCCCAGGGTCTTGTCTCAGCCAGGTGCCACTCACACCTCACAGGGTGAGACCCCATTTTATACTTGGAGCCACGGAGGCTCCTGGGGGTGCCGACTTGCCCTGGGGCCATCAGCGGGTGAGTGGGGAGCTGAACTTTGAATCTGGGGTCCTTCTGACCAACGTCTGGACCCACACCAGGACCCTGCACCTCTCTCCCCCAAACACCACGGACACACACACACACACACACACGGCCCAGGGGCTCTCTCTGGTTTAAAATGGCACCCCAGGGCCTCCTGCTGTGCCAGAGGCACCTGCTTGGTTCTGGCCGACGACGCAGGGCAGAAGCCCACCCCCTCAGGACCAACTCCCAAGTGGATGATGCCACTCAGGGGTGGGTCAGAAACCCCTGCTCAGACCCAGGTCCGGGCAGGGGGGTGGCTATTGAGCTGTGACCCGGGCGTGGCTCTGCCTCTGGCTTTGGCAGCCCTGATCCACGCGTCATGGCAAACAGTGAGTACAGTCAGCCAGGTTAGCAGGGGACCCCGGCCGGGAGCTGGGGCCCTGGGGCAACCAGGCTCCTCGACTGTGCCCCCTCTATCACACAGCAGACGATGGACTCCCTGTCTGCTCCTCGTCCGTCTCCCTTCCCAGATCTGAGCAGCCCAAGGGAGAGGCGGCACCCAGCCTGCCCCTGGCCGGCCCTCCAACAACCTCCAGCCTGACGTTAATCGGGCCAACGCTGGGCCGGGTGGGGTCACGGACAGGACCCGGTGGTACCCGTGCTACAGCGGCCGTCATGCATCCCTGGGCCCCCACCCGGAGCTGGTGGGGAGAGCCCTGCCCTGGCCGGGTGCCCGCCACGCGCGCCCCACCAAGTGCCACTGAACTCACCTCGTACAGCAAACAGCCCAGAGACCAGATGTCAGACTTGAAGTTGTAGCCGTTCTCGTGGATTCTCTCCGGTGACATGTAGTACGGCGTCCCCACTGGAACACAGCAAGGGGGCAGGTGCTCATGCTCTGTGTGTGGGCAGGACACATGGGCACGGGGGAGGGGAGGGCTGGGGTTGGGGAGAGACCCCGCCTCAGTCTCCCCGGGACGTTGGGCAGACCCTCTCCCTCTTCGCCTGTCCCCTCTTGGACCAAAGATATTTTGGGGCAACTAAATTTTGGCAAGGAAGGAAGTTAAAAAACACAGAATGCCAACTACCATGTAGAGTCACTATTATTAAAAAAAAAAAATTTAACCCTAAAATAAGAGAAAATCAATCTCAAAATCAAGGATGATCCTTTACATGAAAAATGTTCAGCTGTTTGAAGACTTGAGCTTGACTTTCTGATCTCATTGGCAATAAATGGGAAATTCTGTCACACCCGACTTGCAGAGACCATGAAGTGTGGGAAACCCCTGCTCCAGGCTCCCAGAGGGCGGAACCAAAGTGTCCCAGGACCAGGTCCCAGGTCCCAGCAGGTGCCTAACGAGCATCTACTCACTGAGTCCTGAACCCCCCCCCCCCCCAAGTTACCAGAAATCCACGCCAGAGTTGACACGGTTTTCTTGCAGCCTAATGCACTGTTGACTTAACCGATGGCTACCCAAGGACTGCCAGATTGCTGCTTCATCAGGGCACCAAGCGCACTTTGATGGCAGTAATCCCTGAACGAGGACAGCAGCCATCACTCAGATGCATGGTTTGAGAACTGTGTCATCTTACATGCCTGCTTTATGGCTGAGATCGGGAGGCGCATTGCCACTCGGCAGAAAGCTGTCAGTCACCATATGAATCCGTGTGGGATTCCATAAGCAAACCGTGACTCCCAGTGGCAGCCCCTTGTGTATTTTGGTCATGAGGGAGCAAAACGACAATGAACAGGCAAGTGTGAAATGGATGACTTGTCATATCCAAACCACAGGGTGACACCCAAACAGTTCTGTTAACAGCGGGGACCTCGGATGGAACTGTAAGTGATTCCAGCGCCCAGGGCGCTGAGGATGGATGTACCGACGAGGTGATAACTGTCTCCCACACTGAACAGCCACGTGGGGCTGACATGGTACACACAGAGACAGCAGGAGCCGTTGGGGAGAAGACTGGAGGCCTGTCCCCAGTGAGGGACAGCAGTGTCCACTCTCGGGCTGCATCACACCCCTAAGATGCCCAGTCAAGCCCTCTCCTGCCTGGGAGTGCGGGCTGGCTCTGACACCTGTGTCACTCAGTTTTGCCCTCTGCTCATTTTAGATCTGCCTGGGCCCCTACGGGAGGGACACAGGAGAGAGATGACCTGCAGAGTGGCCAGGCTTTGGCCTGGGGCTGCCTTGACCAAGGCCATCTGAAAATGGAGGCTTTGAGTGTCTGGCCTCTGCTGGAGTCTCTCCACATTAACCCCCACCCCCAACCCCAGGCTGTTCTTCAGTTCACCTCTGTGCCTTTGCAAGTGCTGTTCCTGGTGAGCTCCTTAAGGTCCAGTTAAGCTGCCCCTCCCCCTGGCCAGTGAGAGCTAGCTGCTCAGTGAGGTCTGGACATTGGGTTTGTCCCTTTGTGCTGTCACCACTTTCTCCCTCTGCCGGAGCTCCAATCCCTGCCTCAGCCCTGCTTGTGGTGAAGGCCTTGGGGCACACGAGAGAAAGGAGAGGGAATAGACCACCCCTTTCCCTCTACTCTCCACCACAGCTGTCCATCTCTTCACTGTCCTTTCTGCTTTTACCTGTTTCCACTGGTGGAAGGAGAAAAGGCAAACCCCCAAATATAATTTGGACTTTCTTCTAAGATGCCAGTAGTGCTACAGATGCCATCAATCCAGATATCCATCTGTCCATCCATCCATCCATCCATCC